>WITN01000580.1:0-56115 GCA_015025155.1 Lactarius quietus
TGCGCCACCTCCTGAACATGCCAGTGATATCTCCGTTCAACCTGAGATGGGCAACTCAGAGCTGGTTTGGACGCCGTCGCTTGTGTGTTTTCCTCATGGCCAACCCGGGGCCCCACTCGATAGTACTCCGCAAGGCACTACCGTCTATGAGTCAACACGGGCCTTGCTTGGGGAGTC
Source organism: Lactarius quietus (assembly GCA_015025155.1). Lineage (NCBI taxonomy): Eukaryota > Fungi > Basidiomycota > Agaricomycetes > Russulales > Russulaceae > Lactarius > Lactarius quietus. The sequence continues at coordinate 178 of WITN01000580.1, forward strand.
AATTTGGGCCCCCTTCCAGTCACAATGCGACTGGGAGTTCGCATATTGGGCGAAGACACGCAGGGTGACTGCATCGGCCATAACAGATCTATTGGCAATTCCAGGGGTGAGTTCCTAGTCCCAGCGTTACGATGCCTGCTGAACCATTTACTTAGCTAGTTGAAGCCCTCCGATTGTCATATCACACAAGCAGAGAGCTCAACAACATAATCGACAACGACTTGCCTGGCACCCCTGCCTTCAAGGTCAAGGACTTTACTATTGGAGGGGAACTGTAACGAACCGTTACTAGGATGAGGGTAAGCGGGATGATGAGTCGCTCCTGAATACTTACCAAGGATGTGTTGCTGACTGTTCTCCTTACTGTACGATTATTGATCCGCTTACTGTACGATTACTATACGATGACTGATCTGCTTAGTGGACGATTACTCAGTAGTAGTAGTAGTGGCTGCATCGCTGACGAAGGCGTGTAGTCGGCTTCTCTTTATAAGGCTGCTGTTGACTGATGTAGTCGACAGCTTTACTCTTTTGTTCCATTCTCAAATCCAGTCGGGCTTCTTCTGTCGAAACCCAGTTTGAGGATCGCTCCCTTAGGAAGGCACTTTCAGATGTCCTTATCCCTTAGTCACGCCTGCGCGCGTTGACTTGCAGTTGCTAAGTCTCACTCCTCTTCCACCGCATATAAAGGCCTAAGTCAGGCTCAGGTCGCACACGACCATTACATCAGAGTAAAGCTCTTCTTTTTACGCCGTGGCGATCATCACAACAAAGGATGGTTGGGAGTTCCAACCTTTTTGAGTCAATTCCAGAGAAAGGGACACCCCCGCAAGATACGTCATCAACCGTGTCTGGTGGAGGACAGTTCCCGACGATAGGAGGACAGGAGACCTAGAACATTTCAACACTGGGTATTACGCAGAAGCAGCCACTGCCCAAAGATTTCACCCTATCATCTTTCATCACGGAAGGTGCTGTTGGGTAGAACTTAGGTGGAACTGAACTCTCCATCACTTCGAAGTGGCCAGAGCAGCTGGCGACGATCTCAATTGCAACATACTACTAGCAGATGCATTGCCAGTCAAACAACAAGGGAGAATCGACGGAGAACCAGAAGAAGAATATGAGCCCGTTTCTCCAGAATTACAACATCAAACACCTGCAAGATCAAGCACCAGTCAAACAAGCGAACGGGCACATATGCCATCAATAGCAGAAGAACCTGAACAAATCTACGTTCACGAGGAAGAACCTGCAGTCGAAGACATCATCCAACGAACTGCTATGTTACATATCCCTGACCCAATCTGAATGGCTACTCAAACTCTTATTGAAGAGCCAGCCCCACTAGTAATCGATGAACGAACGGGTCATGTAGTAGACATGAACCCAGCAGACTTACAAGCAGCACGAAGGGCAATGGGACCTGACGAACCAGACCAACCTGGGGGATTTAACTTCGACTACAACGAACCACCCCCGCAACCATACAAACAAATCAATAGAGGCGATAGGGTGCAAGAGTACCCATACAGACGCCAACACGACCAAGAAGGCCCACCGCCCATGGGACGACCACCAGGAGGAGGAGGAGGACCACCGCCACAAGGAGGAGGTCAAGGAGGACAACCACAAGGTAGCCACTCAACAGACAAGTTCATAGGCAACCCCCCAAGCCCCTTTAGCGGGGACTGATCAAAAGTCGAAGGATTTATCCTTCAATGGGAAGTATACGCCGGGGTAAACGCCAGCCACACTGCAATGAGGAACAAATATCAAAAAGCTATGTTGTTCCTCACTTATGTTCAAGGGGACCTGGTTAACACCTGGGTCATGTCCGCCAGCCAATGGCTAGTCAAAGAAGTGACGAAAGGCATCAGTCAATTCGACAATAGGCTATGGGATAACATCCTACAAGCCTTTCGGCGACAATTCGCCAACGTACTAAGCAAAGAACGCGCCCAAGCCCAGCTCGACACAGGAATCCGGATGAAAGAAGGAAAAATCGATGACTACATCGCGCTATTCGAACAACTGGTTCGATACGCAGGATACGATATCAATGCCGAGCAGACCCTCAAATACTTCATAAAAGGGCTGCCAAGGACGCTGTATGAAGCCATGTATCAACATGACGACCCCAGAATGTACGAAGATTGGAGAGCATCGGCTCTCAGAAGACAACAAAAGTGGATCCACATGCAAACGGTGCGCGGTAACCTTGACATGTTCAAGAACTCTAACAAAAATCACGTGGGAGTACTGGCAAAATTGCTTGCTCCATTACCACACCCAGACGCAATGGACACGTCAGCGGACCGAGTCAGAGGAAGACTCGCAGGGGCAGAAGATGTTCTCAACACTCCGCAACCCCCATTCCAACCAAGGGGAGGTTACCTCCAATGACAAAGAGAAAACAGGGGCATCAGAGACTTTAGTCAAGTACGATGCTACAACTGCGGAAAAATAGGGCACATCAGCTGAGACTGTCGCCAACCACGACAGAACAAACGAACGCCGCAAATAAGGAGCATGGAAAACAGGACGAAGACCAATGAAGATAAAGCCGAGGATTGGCTAAGGGGAGTGGCCAGTGAAGGAGATGACGTGAAGGATCTTATCCTTCAGAAGTTGATGGGGATGGATTTTTCCGACGCCTGAACCTGGCGGCCTGGGTGAGGGCATTTTGTTGTAACTCTGTGTACATTACGCACTACCGATCTATGCGAGTTCCAGTTTGACTTGACACACATTACAACACAGCCGACATAAAAGCACTAGTGGATTCTGGGGCCACTGATAATTTTGTGAGCGCACGCTTCCTTGAGAAAATGGGGATAAAAACGCGCCTCCTAGAAACCCCAAAAAAGATATACAACATCGATGACACGATGAATAAAGCAGGATACATCACTAGCTATGTCATCCTCCAAGTCAATGTGGGGGGAAATGACAAAGAAATGTGGTTTCTGGTCACCAAAATAGGAAAGGAAGACATCCTTTTTGGATATCCTTGGCTCACTGCGTACGAACCAAAGTTTGACTGGAGGACGGGGACACTTGACCAAACACATCTCCCAATCATTGTCAAAACGGTCAACGCGGCTAATCGGCACGACGTGCTCGCGCACCTACTAACAGAAGAAAAGGAAGGCATTGCCACTCAATTAGAGGAAGAAGAGGCAAGAGGACAACGGTTGGTTATTCCGACCAACAAACAAATGGTCGTGGAGCCAAAGAAGGAGAAACCTGTGACCTTACCTCCACAATACGAAGAGTTTCGAAAGGTGTTTGACGAAGAGGCATCAACCAGGTTACCAGATCGACAACCTTGTGATCATGCCATTATGCTCCTCCCTAAACCCCAAAAGCATTGATGTGCAGGATCTACCCCATGACCCGCAACGAAGATGACGCGCTTGATGCGTTCATTGACGAACATCTCAAAAAGGGGTATATCAGACCGTCGCAATCACCCTACGCATCATCATTCTTCTTCATTAAGAAGAAAGATGGGAAACTCCGACCAGTCCAAGACTATTGAGCTATAAACCGATGGATGGTGCGGAACCAATACCCCCTCCCTCTCATAACAGACTTAATGAGAGACCTTGGGGGAGCGGTTATGTTCTCAAAATTTGATGTCAGGCAGGGCTATAACAACATCTGGATTAAGGAGGGGGACGAACACAAAGCCACGTTTAAAATGCGCAGAGGTCTCTTCGAACCCACGGTAATGTACTTCGGACTCTGCAACTCACCGGCGACCTTTCAAGCATTCATGAACGACATCTACTGACCGGTGATTGCAAAGTTTGCCACAGAGGGGACGAACATTCGCATATACATGGACGATATTGCCATCGCCACTAATGATTGTGGAACCCTGCAGAAAACAAACGCAGCCCACACTGCTGCAGTCGCAGCTGTACTACGCGTTGCCTTGAAGCACAACCTCTATTTCAAGTTGGTGAAATGCGCTTTTCATGTTCCGTCTATTGATTACCTGGGGGTAATCCTTGAAAAGGGGATGACACGTATGGACCCAGCAAAAATCACAGGCGTTCGCAACTGGCCTGTGCCAACAAAAGTCAAGGACATGTGCAGTTTTTTGGGTTTTTGCAACTTTTATCGCCCCTTCATCCTAGGGTTCGCCAACATCGCAAGACCAATGAACTCATTAACAAGAAAGGACGTGGAATGGCATTGGGGTCCAACCCAACAACACGCATTCCAAACACTCAAAAACCGAATCACGAGTAACCCGATCCTTGCTCACCCAAACCCCGAGGTCCAATATGACCTTGAAGTAGACGCATCAGGATTTGCAGTAGGGGCAGTACTAACGCAGAGGGGATCCGATGGCAAGAAACACCCAGTAGCATTCTACTCAGCCATGCTCAATGAGGCAGAGCGCAACTACGACATATACAACCTCGAATTGCTCGCCATTGTCAAAGTGTTGCGAAACTGGAGGTATCTATTGGTGGGGTCGCCACATAAGGTCAGAGTATTCTCTGATCACATGAACCTACAATACTGGCGAGACCCACAGAAGATCAGTCGAAGAGTAGCGAGAGAAGTACTGGAACTAGAAGAGTACGATATCGAGATACACCACCTCAAAGGTCAAGCGAATGGACAAGCAGACGCGCTATTGCGAAGGCCGGACTATGACACAGGCGACAAAGACAATGACCAAGTTACCGTCTTACCGAACGAATTGTTCATATGGGCAACCACAGGGACCGCACCGTCCCCAACCAAACAGAATGAAAAACAAATCAATGCATGGGTTAGCCCCCATGAACTCAAGAAGATCGACGGCGTGTGGTTCAAAGATGGAAGAATTGTCATCACCAGTCGCAAAATTGACGACCTAAGGGGAGTCATTAAACAACACCATGACGCACTAACAGCAGGCCATCCAGGGATCGCCAAAATGCACAATTTACTAGCCCGATACTACTGGTGGCCTCAGATGAAGAAGGACGTTACTGACTACATGCAGGGATGTGCTGAATGTCAAAGGCACAAAGTCAATACTCGACCCACGAAGGCTCCGCTCGCACCTATCTACCTGCGACCGGAAGCCTCTCCGTTCGAAGTTATCGCGGTAGACTTCATAACTAAGTTGCCTCCCTCTGATGGGTATGATTCAATACTCACGATCACGGATCATGACTGCTCAAAGGCATCCGTGTTCATTCCCTGCCGAGAATCAATGTCGGGGGAAGAGACCACAATACTTTATGCTCAGAAAGTATTCCCACGATTCGGGCTACCAAGCAAGGTCATCAGCGACCGAGACCCTCGATTCGTGGCGAAATTCATGAGGGAACTATGTCGAGTCCTCAAAATCCAACAAAACATATCGACGGCATACCACCCAAGGATGGATGGTCAATCAGAGCGTACCAACCAATGGTTGGAACAGTATCTGTGACTTTGGACAAATGAGAAACAAGACAACTGGGCGGCGCAATTACCACTGGCAGAGTTTGCTCACAACAATACGATAAGCAGCACCACTAAGCAAACCCCATTTTTCACGCTAATGGGATATCACCCACGAGACAAATGGGCGCCAGGTACAATCAGCTTGCCCAGCATATCAAGCAGACTAGAACAATTGAAAGAAGCTTGATGGAGCGCGCAGGAAAGCATGATAAAGGCCCAACAATCATGGGTCAAACACCGAGATACGCCCAGATACGCCATTGGAGACCAAGTGTGGCTAGACGGGCGCAACCTGCAAACCAATCAACCGGCTGCCAAACTTGCGCCCAGGAGACAGGGGCCGTTCGAAATAGAACAGGTGATGTCCCCTGTGAATTATCGGCTCAAATTACCTCCGCAATGGAAGATACATGACGTGTTTCACACAGATTTGCTCACACCTTACAAAGAAACACACATGCATGGCGCAAACTACTTGCGCCCACCTCCCGAATTAGTTGAGGGCGTAGAGGAGTACAAAGTTGAGAAGGTACTGGACTCTAGAAGATACAGTCAAGGGCGCAAACTCCAGTACCTCATCAAATGGAAAGGATACGCGGATTTGGAAAATCAGTGGGTTCCGTGGAACGACGTCCATGCGGAAGCAGAGATAAGGAAGTTTAAACGATCAAACCCAGGGGCTGAAATTCACATAAAAGCAGCCTCGACAGAACCGATTAAACTATCAAATCCTCCAACCTCCCATAACATGTCCCATGTCCCACTCACCATTATCAACCTTGACGAGATCCCCCTCGTCAACACCCTCTCTACCTACGACACCAACAACAACATCGACGACCCATTCTGCTCTGCCCTTGAACACGTCAGGGCAACAGCCATCAACGACCGAGCCGAGCAAGAGCGAGATGAGCGAGGACAACACGAACGAGACTTGGCCGAGGCTTGCCAGCGATTCCCCACACCCGCAAGTGGCCGAGTGGAAGAAGATGAGGAGGGAGTACGGCCTATTGAAGGAGGTGATGCCGGCATGGAGACAGGATCAAATAGTGACGAGGACGGCAGCGGAGAGACAGATGAGGATATGGTTGCTGATGAGGCAAGTATCCTCCAGCCCTCCACCGCCTTCACTTCCAGCACCGCTGTCGACCACATTAACAGCGAAGACAAAGATGACGATAGCGATGAGTCCTACCACGTCGCTCGGGTTGTCTGCACCCAGTGCGACAACCCCCCCAACTACTGCCACTGCGCTCCCCTACCTATACCTTTCCAAGTACACACCCTTACCGGAGAAGCCCACGATGAAGCGCTCCGACCATCTCCAATTGCTGTTGTCTACAGACCAACGGCCAAGCTTGGGTACGAAGTGCGCGGCCTTCCCCCCTACAGAGAAGCACGGGACTCGTCACCCATCACTACGTCCCGAACGCATGCGACGAGGCGCCCTATCCATTCCATATCGCCTACCCCCAGCGGATTCATCCTCAACAACGGGATGAATTGGGTCCCGATGGTTATTGAACACGAAGGATGCCGAATCCCCGCAAAGTACGTGCGGGTTCGGATGCTTGACAACCCGGAGGTGTTCGGAACGATGGGGCGGTTCTCGCCTATCTACCGAGCCGACATTCACGCAGAGCCCTGTCGAGATATGGGCCCTGCAGCTGAGTATTCCCGAGATGAGCTACAATATTTCCGCGCTGACTTCCGTGGAAAGCGGCAGGTAGATGAAGCCCTCGCTAGGCTGGGGGACATATCCCTCCAAGCCAAGGTGAAGCGCTACCGCTCATCCATGGAGGTCGTCGCAGAACTCGAGGTGGCGATCAAGAAGCTCGAGGATGACATCTTCGTCCATGTCGATCGGGCACAACACTCGGCGACCAGATTAGGGCACGCGCATGCCCTCAGGAGGGTATGGGACGAGCATGAGACAGATGTGGGACTCACCACGGTAACGAATTGGGTAGTCGAGTGTGGGCACTCACCCTTGTAAAGGGGGTGATGTAACGAACCGTTACTAGGATGAGGGTAAGCAGGATGATGAGTCGCTCCTGAATACTTACCAAGGATGTGTTGCTGACTGTTCTCCTTACTGTACGATTATTGATCCGCTTACTGTACGATTACTATACGATGACTGATCTGCTTAGTGGATGATTACTCAGTAGTAGTAGTAGTGGCTGCATTGCTGACGAAGGCGTGTAGTCGGCTTCTCTTTATAAGGCTGCTGTCGACTGATGTAGTCGACAGCTTTACTCTTTTGTTCCATTCTCAAATCCAGTCGGGCTTCTTCTGTCGAAACCCGGTTCGAGGATCGCTCCCTTAGGAAGGCACTTTCAGGTGTCCTTATCCCTTAGTCACGCCTGCGCGCGTTGACTTGCAGTTGCTAAGTCTCACTCCTCTTCCACCACATATAAAGGCCTAAGTCAGGCTCAGGTTGCACACGACCATTACAGGAACTCCTCCAGTTCCATTATCGCGACATCATTCCATGTATCCGGTCACTCATGAGCAACCCAGAGTTTGCCCCAGACATGATATTTACCCCAGAGCGACACTATACTGACGACTCGCATACCAACCGCATTTACAATGAAATGCACACCAGAGACTGGTGGTGGTCTGTACAGGTATGTTGCCCGTTCTTCTTTCGAACCGATTTCTTACAAGGACTACCAGATGGCCCTCGAATCACGTCGACCAGGCGTGACAGTCATTCCACTCATTATTTCCACCGACAAAACGTTACTCACCACTTTCCGAGGGACCACAGCATATCCTATCTACATGGGCATAGGGAACATACCCAAAGACATTCGCTGAAAGCCATCACGGTCAGCACAACTCCTGATTGGTTACATTCTGACTTCGAAGCTCGAGGGCATCACAAACAAGTCCGCACGCCAGCGAGCACTTGCCAATCTATTTCATTCTTGCATGGCTTTGGTTCTCAACCCTGTTCAGTCTTACAGCGAAACTGGGCTCGCGATGATGTGTGGGGATGGGACTTGGCGCCGCTGCCATCCCATCTTTGCCTCATTTGTTGGCGACTACCCGGAACAGACGCTGGTGTCATGTACATACAATGGGCATTGCCCAAAATGTGTGGTACCCCATGATCAACTTGGGGAATTTGATAATTTCACTCCTCGGGACTATGCTGCCACGTTTGACATCTATTGTCTTGCAGATGAAGATATCTGCAAATTCAATCCAGCTTGTCGGGCAGCCAGACTCAAACTGGTCTACAACCCTTTTTGGCTGACGCTGCCGCTTACAGACATCTTCCTGGCAATCACTCCTGACATCCTTCACCAGTTGCTACAGGGAGTCGTCAAACATATTGTAGCTTGGATAGTACATCCCCTTGTCTTCGGCCTGACAGACATCAACGTGCGGTGTCAGTCATTGCCACCGAATCACCATACCATGCTCTTCGTGAAGGGCCTCCCATTCACACATGTTACCGGGAAGGAGCACAAAGACATCTGTCGTATTCTCATTGGTTTGATTACTGATCTTCCTCTTCCAGGTGGGCATTCGCCAGTGTGCGTTGTTAGGGCTGTGCGTGCAGCCCTGGATTTCATCTATCTTGCACAATATCCATCACATACAACAGACACTCTCCGGCTCCTTGAAGACAGCCTCACTCGATTCCATGAAAATAAAGAGACATTCATTGCCCTTGGCATTCGTGAGGACTTCCTCATTCCGAAAGTCCACAGCATGCTCCATTACCAATCATCGATTACTCTTTTCGGCACCACTGACAACTACAATATGGAACAGTCAGAGCGCCTCCACATCGAATTGCCTAAGGGAGGATATCTTGCCAGCAACTGCAAGGACGTATACCCGCAGATGATGCTGTATGTAGAGTGTCGTGAGAAGATACGAAAACATTGCAAATTCATCCAGTGGCGACAAGACAATGCCTGGGCTGCCACACGCAATTCTGTGCCCATCGCTCTACCAATAGCACAACTGTGACACACCAAAATGACCTTGCATCCCACAAGCAAGGCAGTGTCCTTCGAAACCCTGGCAGAGAAATACGGTGTGGTCAAATTTCAAGATGCACTTGCTGACTACATCGCCGGCATCAATAACCCTGGCGCCTTGGCAGCAAACCTGCAAGGACGAGCATCTGACACGCTAATCCCTTTCCGCACAGTCCCTGTGTATCATAGGATCAAATTTGTATCTCCTGGCAACTCTGACAACACCGAAATTGTTGACAGCATTATCGTACGCCCGGAGCATATTGACACGCAAGGACGAATTGTACCAGCATGGTTTGACACCGTTCTGGTCGGTGGTACTGAAGACATTATACGTGGAAATAATGGTGAGTCCCCTCATATTGTAGTGTTGACATTCATCCATCCTTACACAGGTCATCATATTGCACAACTCCGTGCCGTGTTCCAAATACCAAAGCATCTAGTTGACGACATTTTTCCTGGCATCAAGGCTCCAATCCACCTTGCATATGCGGAATGGTTTTCTCCATTCGTAGCTGTACGGGACCCCAACCACCAATTGCACAGGGTGTCGAGATCGATGCTCTGTGGCAAGCGGCGTGCAACAGTGATTCCAGTGGAATCTATACTCGGGAGTGTTCACTTACTTCCTCGCTTTGGTTCTACTCCTCCACGTTCGACTAGCTTTTCCATCTTAGAGAATTGTAATACTTTCTATGTAAATCCGTTCAGCGACAGGCACAATTATCTTATCTTTAAGTGAAATAATAGAAGTTTATTCTCTAATTTACTAACATTAAGCGATGTTTAGCATAGCATTATCTACGTACTCCGCTGAACAAATAGTTAACGCGCATTTTCGCTCGTTAATGAAATTAACACTCATTAACGAGATTAATGCTCGCTAATGCCTGATTAACTGGGGAGCTTTTTCCTGATGCAGAGGGAGAAGGGAAGCATAGGTCAACGTGCTATATAGGTTCTGTACCCGCAGGCGCACGGAAATTAATTCAAAAACAAAAAAAAGGAGAAGAACACGCAAAAGGAGCAGACAATATATCAACGTGAATGCAAACCGAACTAGTATTGTCGGAGAATGAGCGCTAAAAGATCAAGATTCTACTACTGTATATTGCCGCCAGCGGCTGCGGTTGTGGTGCAGTACACGTGGATACGTGTATAGTACCTTGCGAACCATTGAAGTACCGTGAAAGCTATAGTAGTGGGGATAGAGTCGCTGGGTTATTTATGAGCACATAGATCGCCCGTGTAATGAATGGATGGTTCTGAAACATCATCACGTCATTAAGAAGGAATCATTGATTAGGGACGAGTCCTCTAGACATGATTTGGGTCTTCTTATTGAGGACTTTGCATTGGCAAGTCTTCCGCGTCCGTAATATCACAGCCTTGCGAATCCCTCCCGGTGGGTCTTCAGAAAGCGTGATTCTCGAGTGTTTTACTCGGAGATGCTTTGCGTACAAGTGAGGACGCCCTCGAGACCACCTGAAGCTCGGGCAATGGGAACAGGACCCCTTGTCTTCATGCTTGTCTTTCATGTGACGATTAAGGACCTGTGATTGCGTGAAAAGAGCACCACAGAGAGGGCAGCGGTTTTGCTTTTTGACTACTTCCACCTTGATAGATTCGCTCTGTAGCAGGACCGGCGGTATTGGGGACGCTTCAGAAGAGACCCGAATCGCCGGCGACAGTTCTGCGGATGCCGTATTCTGCCCCTGGTGCGAACTATCCTGAGCGAGAGGGTTGTGGAGGCCCTCTGGAGATGGGGACGACAAGGGAAGGTGGTTTGGGGTCGAATGTAGCTGGGGCATGGGTGACGGCGCCTCGTGCGACAGCGAGTCATACAGCGTGACAGCTGTGTGAGAATTACTTGCCAATGCGGATCGATCTACGTCCGGTAATTGGGCCGCATTTGAAGTGGCGCACATCCACTTGGTAGGTGAGCGCCAGCCTTCGCACAAGTTAGAAACAAGATCAATGATAGGATCATTAGCGACAGCGCTTCGAAAGGCGCTTGGGCTATCAAGTCTCCTCTGGTGAATCTGGTGAAAGGAATAGCCTTGAGCCACTCCAAGTGCATTAGGTGATTCAGCGGGCGGGAATGTCTGCACGGCATGGATTGGACGACATGAACCCTCGGACAGGTCCTGGCCCCCTTCAAAGAATAACTCCCCACACTTATTCGTATAGTGTGATGAGGTGGGAATATGCTGCATAGAATAAATGATTAGTATTTGACTGTAGAAAGCGTGATATATCTGACCTTCTGGAGTCCGGAAGGTCGTGATATGGAGAGAGGATGAGTACCGAGAAAGATAGGCGCAGGGTGGTCGTTGTAAGATGTGGTGGTAGGAATCGTGGGCTCATGTATGTAACGTTTCTGACATTGAGATGCTTGACATGCGTGAGAGAAGTTTGACTCTGAGTCTAATCTGATGGGGCTCGGAATTCTCGCCACCTCGGGGGCCGACGACTGGCCGTAGCGTTCGTCCAAGTATAGCTACAGCACGCGATATTGTCAGCAGCAGTCCAGAAGCAAACGTAAAAGGTAAATTCACTGGGCTATCAGTCAGGGCACCAATCGCCGCCGAGGGGTGTTGGAGAGCCATCCCCAATGCCGCAGAGGATGACCGCTGATACCCCTGTTCATAATTATTGAAGGAAACAGGACCTAAAGGTAATATACTCGCATTTGACAGCTGAGGGGTCACCCCAGCGATAGCTGGTCTATTTGTAGAAACATGTGAGAGGGGTGCGGCTTCCAGTGGAAAGCTTGTGTAATTTTCAGCTGAGACAGGCGGGCCAGTGGGTTGACCCTGTCCGAGTAGAAGGGTGTGTGTGTTGCGACGGGACATCTGTCGGTGAGATTCTGCAGATGAGTGTCAGCAGTGGGTCAAGAGACATTCGCAGCCTACCTCCTCTGAATGTTAATGGTCTCTGAGAGTGAATGAAGCTTAAGGCTGAGGTTTATATCCCTTGCTGAAGAGTTGGACACCCCCCTCAGGAATCAACGATACCTGCCCCAAACGGGCAAAGCGTGCTGCAGCGTGCCCGAAAGATAGTACGGATACGGACTGTGCCAGACGGCGGCGGCGGCGGTTACTTCTATAGTCTTTTATAGAAGTTTTAACAACAATAAAAACCGACAACACGAGGAAACCATGCGCTCCGCAGCTGGATGGAAAATGAACTGTGATGCATGTGATGGAGCGCAAGAGATGGAAACAGCGAAATAGCGAAAGGGACCTCCATGACATTCCGCCAATACCAGGGCTATGCGTCAGATAGATGGGAGTGGGGGGTCATTCGACATCCGAATAGATCCCCAACAGAGGAATTCAATGCCCAGACATTAGCCAGACAGATCGGTAAAGCGGATTCCACACGAGCAGGATGGTACTTGTGAGAGAACCCGCATGGCCGCACGGGTGATTGTCATCATCTCTAAGAAATCGGGTTCCAGAAATGGTTCTGAGTCTGTCCTGAGCACGTAAAAGAGGAGCTTTGAAATTACCTCTTTCAAGTTTGTGCCTTCATGGACTCCGATACTGATGGTACTGCGTGACCTGGTACGGTATTTGCCGAGCCGAGAAAGCACCGTGCAGCTCCAGCCCCGAATCGATTGACTGCTTTAGACCTCGCCGCGTCCATAGCCGCTGGAACACGCCCTCGTCTCATACAATTTTCCCTTATTGGTTATCGTTTTCGCCGCCTGTCAGTCGGAATGTAGATCCTTGTACTCTCCCCCAACCTTGAATTACGTGCAGTGTGCTCATCGCACTTGCACCAGAATTCGACCTGCACACTGGCATGGGAGTCTCACGCCACATGGCCTTGCACATCTCAATTCCTGTGGTGAAGTGAAACCTGGAGCTTAGGTTCTCGGAAATAAGCCCCGTCGGTATGACGTACGATAAGGGCTACCTTCTACGAGGAACAATGCTCTTTGATAGTCGAAGGGTGGCACTGGACTCCTAGCAACTATCCACCTTCATTTGCTGGCACCACTGGTGCCAATGTTCAAGGAACACTTCGTCGAAAGCTTATAGACGAAAAGGGTTCTGTCATCCAACAAAATCCCCCCGAGCGCTGCCGCATGGAGGGCGAAAATGCGGGAGTGTAGATGCGATCATTAGATGGCGCTGTCTACTGTATTTCCCGTGATCCGAGTTCTGATTCCCTAGGTCAGGGTCTGCCGAATTTGGCGGGTTCAAGAGAGAACTTCGAATACTTCCATATGGAATGGGAAGATGCGTAGATTTATCTGCTGAAAGAACAAAGAACCGTGACGATCCTTCCTTATAGTGTAATCCTGATCAGAAAAGACCACCGATATCTCAAGTATAGAAGCCAGCTGATTTTGGAGAAGGCTGGAGAGTATGTGCGGTGACCTTGGCGTCATCGAACTGACTTGATAGCATAAGCGTATGCATGTTGGCGCCAAGCAGCCCACATCATAGCATTAAGCGATAGACGGGGCGAGGACTTGGCACCCATGTCAGTGGCAACTTACGGTTCTCGAAAACCTGCAAAGTTGGAGGAAAAATTCATGGGAAAACGGAATCACCAAGGTTGGGCTTTTTTTCAAAGCCCTGCTTCTACCAAGAGAAATGGATAGCCACATGGTCTTTACCGCAATGCATTCGCGTTTCGGTAAAGCTCGCTGTCCAAAGCGGAAAACTAAGTTGTCATCAAAGTGCCATCCACTGGCACGTCAGATCAATGCATCATGGTACCATTCGTTCTCAAAAGAACCTTCTACTCACCTTCGGAGTTCCTTTAAGGGCGTTCAGGCAGCTACGTAAATCTACCTCCCGTGTCCCTGAGTGGCGACGCTGGCGATTAAGAAAACTAAGAGTGCCCAAGCGATCCACCACAGGGTCCACATGGACCATATTTCATTTGATGATGTGTTTCTGATAAGGCTCGTACATAGATATTGGGCAAAGGGTAAAGATAATTTCGAAGTGGAAAAGGCTACGGTGAGATGGTAATGGTTCTGTATAGGTTTGGAGAACGAAAAGATTTTTACTTAGAAAGGAACACGCGAAAGGATCGAATGTCAAAGAATGATTAACGATCACTCACAGTCAAAGCTCGCAAATTCCGTCGGTTGCAGCTTTTCCGTCTACACGACTCGGCCGCTTCCTCCCGCCAGTGACTGGTTGTAGCATTGAGAACCATACCGCCTTCCTTGCCGGAACGTCTTACCTATCACCGTACAAATACAGTAGAACCATATTCGGGTTTCAGGAGTGGGCCATCGAGACAGTCTTGATTCCTAGGAGTTGGTGTTGGAGACTGCAAGAGGGTTCTAGAATGTCTCGGTCACGAACATAGCTGATGCTCATATATGCTCATGGGCTATGATTCGAGAGCAACGAAAGAACGATCTTTGGGACTACTTTGCCGCCCGAGGCTTGGGGAACCGTGGAGCGCTGCAGGGAAAGGGCGAGAAATGGGCATGCAACACGGGGGAAACTTTGAAGAGAACCTGAGGGAAAGTTGTTGAAACAGCGTAGAGAGCGGGCGAAAGCACGGAGTGCTTCTGGATCGAAAATGAGGTCTTGTGTCCGAGGCGAGGTCGCGACGGGCGGGCGGGGCCACCCGGAGCGAGTCAATGAGCGTCGGAGAAATAGGCCTCATCACCTATCCATTCAGCGGATTTTCTGGGTGCGGTGGGCGGGAGAAAGAAAAGCACTCCGATTCTTTGAATCGGCTGACAAGGAGGAAGGGTAGGTGGCAGCACGGAGGTCAGGAATGATCACGTGCCGCCTCGTCCGTCCGTCTGAAGCATCGCAAAATTCCATGTAGTATTACGATGCCTTTAAGTTACGATATAACTGCTGGAATACAACATGAAGCCAGTAATATCGTTCTTTGATAAAGTGACTCTGCAATGCCACTTATAACACAATATAACGCCATTCTCACAAGACATATGGATAGACATGAAGACGAAATGACGGCTTTGCAGCTGCATCACAATGCACGGGGAACAAGCTCATAACGGAATTGTAGTTTGATTATTCAAATGATATGTTACAATTGTAATTAGAGCGATGATAGCTTAGTCGGAGTCTAAATATTATTTCAGCTAATTATGCCGAGGTTTTTTCCCACCAAAAATAAATGTTGTAAATAATAATTAAATTCAGTTAATACTTGTCACTATGTACAGGGGAAACTACACCATCTTTGAGCATCACTACCTTGCGGGCCGAGGCCCAAGTGCACTGCAGATAAGGGGAGAAGGCGTGCGCTGCACAGGGAAAGCCGATATTGCATTCAAATGGGTAGCTCGAGGTGAACGCTAGAGAGGGAGAGCCTGAGGAAAGTGCATAAGCTGCGTAGAGAACGGGCAGAAGCACGAAGTGCTTCTCGATCGAAAATGGGGGGTTTTGTGTCCAAGGCGAGGTCACAACGGGTGGGCGGGGCCACCCGGAGCGCGTTGATAAGCGTCGGAATCACAAGCCTCATCATTGATCCATTTCGGCGAATTTTCACTGGGTGCGGTGGGCGGGAGAAAGAAAAGAGGACCTATTCTTTGAACCGGATGGAAAGGAGGGAAGACGGGTGGTGGCAGTGTGGCGGCACGGAAGAAAGAGTTGGGGCACCTCGCTCCAGCTTAGACCGGGCATAATGATGCGCACAGATTCCAAGATTTGGTAACAAGAGGTGAAATGCGATGACAGCGGAAGGAATAGGTGTGATGCTCGTGATCCGCTCATTATCAAACTGAGTACCTTGTGGAGTCATGGTACCAGTACCTTTGGACCAGGCCCATTCTCACCTGCTGCCTCACACTAAGGAAGTAAAAAGACAATCCATCTTTCAGAGACCATTAATGAGGAGTGAAAATGCGGCACACCTATGGTGGCAGGGATGCATTACTTCAGGAGAATTTGAGGTGCCAAATGCCAGTGAGGGAGTCCATGCTGATGCTTTCCTACCAGGGAAAGAAGTGTAAGCGGAAAGGGAAGACTCAGAAGACCACTTTGAAAGGTCCACAGGATGAGTTGACCTTGCTGAGGCTTGCTTATAAGCATTTCGCAACCTTCTTACTGAGCTAGATATCATATATCATGGGCGGCACAACTCATGACCATGAGCGCTGATGCTATTCAACGTTTTCAGCAGAGCTATTGTTCTTGCTTTAGAGCCCCTCACGCCACCTACGCCATTGCCGAACACTGCTGCTATTATGTGACAAAGCGTGACAAGCTGAGAGGCAAGAAGTGCAACTTACGATCTATATATATCGAAGTCATGACCGCGCACTGACCAAGATATCGTTGATACAACGGTTTTGCTGAGATGTGATCAATATATTCATAAGACAGACGTTATGACTACATTCTATCGATTGCGGTCTGGTTGCAATCGTGACAATGGCTGTGTTGTGTCATATCGCAATATAATTCTTGCGGGAAATTTGCGATGAGAAGACCGTGACTCTGCTCTACAGTATTACGCCTCACGCTCGTTCCTCGCTTCGGTTTAGACCGGGCAATGAGGTCGAATTGGAAATCTGATCGCGTGACCGATGTGAGCAAGCCCAGGCCGGCGCCTCCTAGTACTTCACGGCAATTTTCATGGGCATTTTGGAATCAGTTGTTTCCATAGCTTGCGCTGATGCCGAATCATGTCACACTGTACCCATTCAACCTGTACTCTTTGAAGATGCTTGCTCAGGACGCTTGTTGTCAACATTCATGTGAATCCATTCCGACTTCGACTTCCAACTTGAAGAATGAAGGAAAATATTTGCCAAGTAGTCACTGCCAGTGCGGAGTCTGTCCAAGACTTGAACTTGGGACTGTTGCTTTTCGACCCTCTGCATCACATCATTTTGACGGAAATAAATTGGTGATATGAAGGTACAGCCGGGTACTTATCTGGCCATATAGGCTCTGTTTTTAGATGGTAAGACAGATATCACACTTTCCACACGTGTCAATCCGCTCTCACTGTCGGAAAAGAAAAGGGTGGTGTGGTCCAAGGACAGTCTTACATAAGGAAACGAGGATATGATAGGGTTCAATATTGACCATGAAAAACATCGGGGCATGTCAGATGTTTTCTAGGCAGGTATATTTTGCAGCATATCTGCTGAAATAGGTCATTCCCACTACCCTGGCCGCTAGCACAGTGCACAACTCCGACAATAACCCATTCCCCAAAGCGAATTTGATTCCATTCGTTGCTAGTGTTCTGGGTTGTGAAATGCGGGGAATGCTAGCATTTCTTGCGAACATGCTTGGCCGTAACTTGTCCACGATGGTTTATTACACCAGAGTGTTTGCTTTGGAGATACTTTTTATACGAATAAAGTCTCCCCTCAGACCACGTGAAGCTGGCACAAACACATCGACACGGATTCCAGGGCTTGTGCTTACCTTTGTAGTGGTGAGATAGACCTTGCGACTGCGAAAATTCTGCGCCACAAGAATAGTCTTTACATATTCCTTGCGCGCCTTCTCCACCCTCGCATCACGGTCACTTGAGACGGAAACAAGCTTGGATGGCGAGAAAGAAGCTTGGACCGGTTGCTCCACAGCGATGCTTAATCTTGGTCACTGTCTCCATAAGCGTCGCTCGTCCTCGTAGGGATTGATCTCTGCGTCCCCGGACCAATCTCGACCATTGGGGCCGGGAGAGGTGCGTCAAGTTTTGTCAGGCAAGGATTCGGGCTTTTTCTATAACAAGGAAGTTGCTCACGGGACAGGACTTCGTGACACCCAACATTCGGAACAGTTTCATGTCGGTCTCTTCTTCTCCCCCTATCGTAGGCTGGACACTAGGAGCTTGTTGCAGCATATAGCACAGATAGATAGTTGTGGGGGGTGGACCATATCCTCTGGGAGATGAATGGCGACAAAGATACGTCTGGTACCGAAATCTGTGAACCACGTCAGCTGTTTGATTACGAACGAGGGATGCTTTCTGCATAGTACTTCATGAAAAATGACGTCGAGAAAGACGTCTTTAGAGCGTCGACACTAGGATACAATGGAAATCCCTGCCATATGGTTCTATCGGTATCGCTCGGCCCATCAAGCTTTGCTGTTGACGTGGATGGATTAAAAATAGACTTAACTGTAGCAACGTTGTGTCTGGCGGGATCTCAAGGAGAGAGCAATGCGAATACTGTGATAGTACTCACTTGATTAGCAGTTAGTTGGTAAGCACCACCTTCAAATGGTTGTATCCTCGCCAGAAGATCTCACCCCTCCGAGAACTCAATGAGATGCTCATGGTTCAGTGGGTCTTCTAAGCGAGGTGCTACCCATGGTACCTTTGTTCTGTCAATGACTTATCACCATGACTGCTTTCCTGACCTACCCTTGTACACTGCCCCTTCATGTTTTAGCGAGAAGACACGAACACGGCTTTGATGTGTAACCGATCCTTCCAGAGGATGCTTCACCCATTCGTATTGTGGTCCGTATTTGTGATTTGTTGCCACTTCTTCAACAAGCCGGTGAGAGAGGGAATAACAAAGAAACATGAAAGGAGCTACCATGTCTTGAAACATGTTCTGAAGAGGCTCTTCGGAAGCGCAATCCCGACATGTTGCAGTAAAGACTTCCAAAGTGGCACACGGGTCACTCCGAAGCCGACTACAGCACTTGATACTGACTCCATGAATCTTGGTTCTTGGTTGTGGAACTTGTGGCAGCCATAATAAGTGGTCAAGGGGATAAATCGACGATTAAACCACCAATTCTCCTCACGGGACAGATAAGTATGTGGTTTGACAAGATATCCCAGTATCCCATGCAAGTCAAACACACGGATTGTATGAGGGTGGCGTCCATACATGAGGAAGAGGGGACTGACATTGTGATCCGGCGGCCATCCCCTAGCTAACATATGCCCACGAATTGACTTTGAAGCACAATCCAATATGCCATGGCTTTCCGACTGTGCGACGCCGGGCCAAGCTGAACACAAACAGTACACAAACGCTTCGGGAGTTTCCGAAGTAGATTTTTTTCATGTTTTACTACTGACTATTGTCTTCAGATTGTCTTAGTCCATGTCCGAGCCTTGGAAAACTGCGTTACTGTAACGTGGGTTCGCTCTGGATATCACTTTTATTTTTGTGAGAATCCGAAAATCCAAGGTACCTAATCAATCACCCGGATTGTCGCACCTTACCCGGACAAGTTGTAAACACCCAAAAGTACACATCTGAAATTATTGGTGCAGCTAACATAGCTCCAACGGGTTTTTATTTTAGCTGTCAGGCGAGTTGGGCTTGAAATACCATCACCAGCAGGATAGACCTGGTCAGGAACTCGCTCTACGATGGTCAGGGTGCTCCAGGCCTCGCACCCTCGCGCCCTGTATCAAGAGCCTCGGAACATGGGTCAAGGGGTGGAAAGGAAGGTGATGATCTTGGCTCAGCAGGTGAGGACCACACCGTGGCGCGCGGGGCATCTCCACGAGAGCGGCATTCCGAGGTGGACCTTAGAAGCGGAAAGTTAGGGTATATCGGATCTGATTGTGACTTTGGCGGCACCTCCTAGCTTGCCTGCTGGTCATGTTCAATGTGGCAGTCTCGAGATCTACCTCGGGGTGTTTCTTCTTGAGGTGCTGTTTAAAGTGGTAAAGACGACCCCAGCTAAACGTAGGACAATGGGGGCAGTGATTAGGTTCGTGCTTCTCTAGCTGATGGCGCCTGACTCCTTGTCGCTGCGCAAATTCTTTACGGCAAATATTGCATCGATACCGGACTCTATGTTGCTTAGCTCGTTGTTTCGATGAGGTGATGTTTCTAGAAAAAGATGTTGCACAGCTTCCGATCGGTGGGGATGGTTGAGGGCTGCCTCGCGATACCTCCGGAAAATCGCCCTCGCCCTGTGTCTCAATTGAAATGTGGGAGATTTGATGGAGAGGCCGCGGAAACGACGCCGATTGATAGAATATTTCATTATCGATGGCCGGTATCGACAGTTCTTGATCTTGAGAGGATGCGTGGCGGTTGCCAGTGGACTGGTTCATGAGAGAAGGGAAATCATTTCCAGATAAGCCACAGCGAGGTCGTTGGTTAGACAGTTTATTGATGATGTCCACCCCACGCCAGTAAGTGGATTCTCCTCCACGGCTATGGTGGGAAAACGTTTGCGCATTTTTTGAGACGACAAGCGTGCATATATCGCGAGTGGGCTACATGCATATCAGACAAGAGTTTTAAGTACACGCAGAGAGCCGTCATACCTTGGGCCGCTGGATGCGGCACGTCGAATGGGCCAAGGAAAACATAGATTCCGTGTCGCTGCAAGCGGCGGAAAGGGCTTCATTATCCACCTGAAAGGCGACGTTCGCCATGGTTGGTATCACGCTTGCGGGGCATTTACAGCTTCTATCATTGAAGACAGGGCGCATTGGCGGAGAGCTCCTAACGATATAGACCTAAATACATGACAGTCGGTTAAAAGGAGAGCGTGATGGACTACGTAGGCTGATGGTCTTACCTCTGATCGTTCGTGAATAATTCCAGATTGCGTAGGAGCGAAAGAACGAACTTTCTTACAAGGCTCGTACTGTGTCCATCCCTCAGGAAGACATGGGACGTCACTCTCCACCAGGAAATTGAGATACGCGGGATGGTCTAGACCGGCACCAGGTAGATCGACTCGGTCGACGCCCATTTCTTCAGAAATAATGTTGATTGTTGTTAAGGCACCGGATTTGAAGCCACTGGCAGTGACACCTACACAAGAGCAGAGGTTCCTTTAAGACGTCGCTCTTCCCGCTTCCCAACTGAGGCACGACAGAGGATTCAGCATCTGAGACAGATGGACTATCTTCCTAGCCAAGCGCTGTGCATCCACCAGGCACAACACGTGGCGGTAGTACTCGCGAAGAAGGGCTGGCCCCGGGGTCTGGACGCAAAGGTCAGGAAAGGCAGGATGATGTTAACGTGGCCCCAAAACATAATCCGGACCGTGCTGTGGGTGGCTAGACTGTTTCCATGGGCATGAGATACGGGTGATTTGATCTGTGTCCTTCTAAATTACCTCCGTTGTTGGTCGCCAGCTGCAATCATTACGTTGGTCGTCCATTGAACTTGCGCCACACAATACTTCCCGGCCGTGCACGAGTTAGACTGGCATCGTGGGCATGAAAGGCACACGCAAGGTTTCTCTTTGGTGTTGATAAGAATAGAAAGTCCTTTATCCACTAAAAGATTATCTTGGGGAGTGTCGTGACATTAAATTGATTATTGCTATAAGGCGATGGCTCGGTTCGGAGGAGTATGCGATACTGTACATAGGAAAGAAACCGCTCACCAGAAGAGGAAGTACATTGATTGAGTTGTGATGGAGAAGAGGAATAATTTTTTTTGTTTTGTGGATACCGTTGTTGTCCTTGTTCCTAAGCCGAGTATAAGAAAGTTGATGGAACACGAGGAGCCGCTTCTAGAACCCTAATGCTTGATCACGCAACCCTTGACCAGGCCCTCGGAGTTGCTCTGCATCGTGCACTAAAAGCAGGGGCATTCATGGAGTCTGCGAAACTGTGTGCCTGTAGCGCTGGTGAAGTTTTTCAAAAACTTGCAACACGAGCCAATTGAAGATCAAATCGAGATGAAATATATCCGACGTTATCCAAGCCGTTCTAAAAATGGCGAGGTCAGTGACTCAGTGCTGTGGGCAAATATCCCAAGTACACATGGTACGGAGAATCGCGGAATCACCAGAGACGGAACGTTGGCGAGATGACAGTTGGACGCTGCCAAGCGCCATCACTGCATCACCGCTCATGTTTCCTAGCCACGGTGCGAGAAAGCCAGATACCTTATCGGATACACTCTCCATCAGTAAAACTACGAAGACGGCTAAACAAAAATTGTACGTCTTTGGAAAATGAAAGCCTGTACTCGTATGTTCATCGTTATACTTTCAGTCAGTTCAAGATGCCATGCACTTGAGTCGGAATTGACGAGAGATGCTGGTCTCTCACAGCTGTGTATGCAACCGTGACCATGGTGGCCTCAGAAGCTTGAGGCGTGGAGTGCTGTCGCTAAGTTCGATGAGGTTGATTTACGAGAACTTGAGGGTAAATGAGCGAGGAAGCGGAAGCGCGTCGAACCTTTGACGTTGACGGCGGGACGCCCGATACAATCTATCCCGTATTTCATAATATTCTCTCAAAAAACCTGAGAAAATGTTACTCCTGGCCTTGTTCTTGCCTTCTCAAATTTCCCACCATTGTCCTCGGAAGAGGAGAATACGGAACAGGATTAAGATGAATCACAATGAGGACGATAGTCAGTCCGACTCCAGGTAGTGAAGCTGAGTTCAGTTTAACCCGCTTGTTCGGTCAAACTCCAGACCTTTCCATAGCCAGCGGCCTGGGGGTTCCCTGCCCTGACTTGTGCCATGTGCCTTGACATAAAAAGGGAGGTGGAGATTTCGCTGTGTACCGGTGTGCAAGGTCAGGTCTGCCATCATCGTTCAAGTTCTGTCGTCTCCAATTTAGCTACCGAGTACTACTGAGTATTGACTACGACAAGAAAGACCTAAGATGAGATAGCAAGCGAGATACTAGTCTCCGAATTGTCAGGATTTATACAACATATAGTGTCTCGATACTGTACTTGAAAGGGAGACCCTGTTAGACGGCACGACCATGATTGGCGCATCACTTACTCAATCGATCGGAAGCTCCATGTCTATCTCCGTTTTTTGAACAAAAAATCACGCTTGGAAAGCACTAGGATATTGTTCGTGTAGCTGAAGCGCCAGCCTGCCATGAACAGCCTGAGATAAGGATGTCTGAGCTGCCGCATGTTGATGCGGGGCCAATGGCAAGTGCGGGGCCACAGTGGAAATAGATGGTCTTTGAGCGTCACTACCTTACGGGTCGAGGCCCATGTGTGAACTCGTGCAGCCACGGGGAAGGGGTGAGAAAGGGCGCGTGCTGCACAGGCAAGAAAATGGACGGAGCCATCCAAGAAATCTATGCAGGGAGGTTGACTGAGTAGCGCAGCGAGTGGGCAAAGCACGAAGTGCTTCTCGATCGTAAATAAGGTTGTCTTGTGTCCGAGGCGAGGTCGCGACGGGCGGGCGGGGCCACCCGGAGCGAGGTGATGAGAGTCGGAGACATGGGTCTCATCATCGATCCCTTTTGGCGAATTTTCTGGGTGCAGCGTGCGGGAGAAAGAAAAGAGGCCGATTCATAGAACCGGATGGAAAGGAGGAAAGACAGGTAGCGGCACGGAAGAGAGGGATGGGCCCGTGCCGCCTGGTCCGTTCGCACAAAGACTAACTTACTGTACATTATGCTCTGTGCCTACGCTCGTGCCTCGCTTCGGCATAGACCGAGCAGTACATGTCAAACCGTAAAACCAATTATTACAAGTGCGGTGTGGAGCAAAACACTGTTTCATCTCCAAGGAAACATGCCCCCATCATCGATGCTTCCGAGTCTTCACTGGATGGTGGAATGACGACCCGGGGCCGATCAAACCTTTTCTTTAATGGCACATTTAATTACTGTACGCCGCCACCAATGTACTGCTCTGCAACAAGCTCCACAGTATACTTGTGAAGGGGTAAATAGACAAAAAACATTTTGCGACAACGAAACAAGGTAACTTACTGCCAGTGTCATGCCGGTACAGATAGATAGTCAGGAAATCGTGGAACGCAAGAAGTTTTATCAAGGTTGTATCCAAGTACACGGCACTCTTTTTATGGTTTCCTGTTCCCATTTTCAGGCAACACTCTCTTCGTGATCCTATCGGCATGTGAGATTTGGCTCACACATTGCTTGGATTGGAAGGATAAATGGGCGTGTCTGCACTCCGAGTTAACGGTATCCCTCAACTTTCGTTTGACAGTTTCGCGCGTGGGTTCGCCAGGGACGACTCGGGTTTCATGTTTCATCACTGATATGTCTGAGGTATTTGAGTTGTTCTCCAATCCTGTAGTCCTGACCACTTAGAAAAATCTCCCAGTTTACAGGTGGGTATAGGGTTTACCAGAAAGAAGCGACAAAAGAAGGCAAAGATTACTTTCGCGGACGCCAGGGATCCGGCTGTGGGAAATGCGCTATCGTAAGGGATTCTTCGAACGCCCAGGGCTCCCGCACATCACGATGCCTCATCCAACGGCCCCAATGCACGCCCGGGGGCAGGTCGCTCATAAGTAGCCTCGCCGTGATGCCCCGTGCAGGCCAAATTCTGACGAGTGCGCGCATCGGGATCCAATCCTGCCTCCTCAGGCTGCTCCTGCTCACCCATGGAGGAGACTGGTGCGGCGAGCCAGTATCACTTCCCTGTCACGAAGCGCAGGAACCAGCGATTTTGTGTGCGCTCTGCCTCCACGCTTGCGAGGAGTGCCTCAGGCACCAGAGCAGATCGTATGGCAGCGCGCGTTACAGGTGGGAATGGCACTACCAGGCACCATATAATTTGTCTAGAATCCCTTGTCTGTTGTACGTGGTAGACGGGACTTCGTCTGCCAGTCGATGGGTGGATGCAGATACGGAACACGAGGTGGGTGGCGTAGGGGCCGGGCGGCGTGCGAGGGTCCGAGGGGAGCGGCAGGTTTATGACTCGGAGAAACGCTACAGTACGTGCTCGACAATCATAGTCATTGTAACAAAGTGTTACTAATGGTCAAAATAATTTCTTTCTCCGAAACCAGCATTAATATCAAAAAGAGCGGGCAAAGAGGTGACGCCAGTAGGAGGGGAGCTCTCGAGCACCAAGTCGCGGTAGACCGCGGAACGTGCGTCTACGCTTACAAGTTCCCACTAAAAAAAGCGAATCGCCAGACCACTTTTGTTGGTACTAGATCGGGCTTTCTACACCTGGCGCACGGTCAGGAGTGGACGAGAGTCGAGGACAGATTCCACCATGACGGGAAGATCTACGAAGTCGGTTGGAGCATACTATTCGAGCAAATCGTGTGGAAGAAGGATAGTGATGTTGGAGCCGTTGGGGCTAGTAATTTTTTGACATTGGTTTTTGTCCTGTTACGCCGCTTTCCGGGCATGGTTCCATGCGCCCATAGCGAGGTCGCAACGGGTAGCACTGCCGGAGCTCGGTTCGGGAAGACATAGGCTTCATAGCTCTCTTGGCAAAGTGAATGGTCGTAAGCAGGTTGCCACAGGCAGGCGATAGAAAAGAGCCCTAGTTCTCCGAACCAGTGGTAATTGGCAGAACAAAAAAAGAGGGACATGGTCAAACAAAACATGTTCACACAAAGACTCCGATGCCGAGAGGAGGAAAGATAACACGATATT
Source organism: Lactarius quietus (assembly GCA_015025155.1). Lineage (NCBI taxonomy): Eukaryota > Fungi > Basidiomycota > Agaricomycetes > Russulales > Russulaceae > Lactarius > Lactarius quietus. The sequence goes on from WITN01000580.1 coordinate 25,911, forward strand.
AGATAAATAATTAAAAATCAATTATCTTATTGGGCTTTGTATTGCCTTATTTTATTTATTTATTTCTGAAAAATTGTTAAGTGGATTTCGAAAAACCGCCGTCGCAATTAATTCCGGGATACAGCCTACTGTAAGGTAGCAGTCACTAGGAACTTGCACCCCTTTATGTAAGCAGAGTGGCCTCTTTGTTGTCGCCTGATCTCCTCCCTCACACATCACTAAAGTCACTAAGTAAGACATGGAAAACATAGATATCAAAGTTCTCTTTATGTCCTATGTCTTACTTTTGAAAAATATTTTGATTTGATGGAGAAGATCCCCAAAAACCTTTTTTTCATTAAAATGTAATTTCTCGGCATTTACTGTTAATCTAAGCAAACTTCATTAATTCGAGTGAATGCACTGTCCAGTCACGTGACGCGAAAAATCACGTGCACATATTAGTCATACACACTGTCAGCCTGGATGCTCAAGATGTGAAGGCTTAAAAGCGGTCATGCATGCATCTGCATGGCATATAATTTTGTGAATGTGTTCACATTATATAGGAATATGTTTATGCAAAATATATAAGCCCACAAACATGTGCAGCATATAAATAAAATGCCAAACCAACCTGACAGTGATTAGCTTTTCAGGTGTGTGTGCATGTGTCTGCACATCACAATACTTTGCAGATATTATCGCATCCATAAGGATCATGTCTCACATAATTTTCTAAGGGTGCAAAGAAGTGCATGATACTGTATTAGAGCACATATGGGTTGCAAACTGTTCTAGGACAGACAATTCTTATCTATTTTGATAAGATATATATAATGATATGGAAGGAATAGGAATCTAGGACATGTTTGTTAGGGGAGAGACCAGGGAGCAAGTGAGTGAGTATCAGAATTTTGGAAGAAATACCAGAGATCAGGAGCAAGGATTGAGGGAATATCCACATATGCAGATTTGAATATCCCAGTCCCACTGGACATTAGCAACCCTCAAGTGAGGTCTTGTGAGATCTCAGGAGTGAATACACTGGAGATACCACAAGCACAGAGAAATCTCATGTTTTGATTATTTTTGACTCCCAAAAACATACAAAAATCTTGAAAAAGATACAAATCCTGTTCAACATGTCCGCTTACATAAGCTTATGTAAATGGGAACCCTAGGGTTTATTGCTTACAAAGGGGGTGCGAGTTCCTGATGACTGCTACCTTAATGAGACGAAAACGGCTGTCAAAAGCCGACGGCCAAATGGACAAAGGTCAGACAAATACTCCAAGTGGGGAAAGCCCTCCCATGATGAGACTACTATGCTGTCAGCACCTTTTCGCATGTAAGCTTACTTTCGCATTTCAATAAATTCGATTCAATCGACCATTTCCTCTCATTCAAATTTCACAAAAAAAAAACCCTAGATAAAGTAGGTATTGTAGATGAATGATCATAAGAAAGTGGGGATTTTTATCTAAATTTGCAGTCACAGAAAAATCGCAACCTTGGTGGGTGGTCTTGTGCACACATTCTCACATCCTCGATCCCTCTGATCTCGGTATTTCCATACACTTTTTTTCTTTTGTAGTGGTAACATACATACATGGGACTGTGCATATAAATTCTAGAGTTAGCGATCTAAGGTGATCAAGCTGTGGAAAGAAATCATGCTTCAAGCTCACCCAGGAGTGACAAAATCAATGACCAATTTGAAGCGCTTCTGTGGCTGGGCCATCAAATGCGCCCGCCCGGATGTTCCCGTAAGTGTGACAAGTGCGTGACCAAATTGCGAAAAGGTGTAGTCTAAATTAAATATTCACTGCCTGTTGAACCACTTCAGCAATAAATAAGCAGTAAAAATCAATGAAAAGAGGGTCTATTTCTCTATGACTATGTACAATTTTAAGTGTTTACGATGTGTGGTTGATTTTATAGAAAAATGTTACTCATTTTTGCGAAAAGGTGCTGACAGCATAGTACAGGCGACGCCCTGGAACTTGAACATTTGAACATGTGCTTATACTTCTCGCTCGCTTCCGGTCCTCCAGCACAATGACTTCCATACAACTAGTAAGTTACGTCCAGTGTTTGCCATCTCCGAACAAATTACAAATGCTTCAGAGTCTGAGGTCGAGGGAAACGCGTCTCGTAGGTCTCTTGGGGTAGACACGTCATGAGATTCGTCCTATACAGTATATAGCTCGACATACTCGAAAACACATCTTCCAGTTCCCACTTTTCTCCCACCATGACATCAGTTGAGACAGAGAAGCAACATAAAGTTGACAAACAATCGTCCGTTGCCGCCGACGGTGGTAATGAGCACTACAACTTGAAATATGCCCAGTACAAAGTATGTGTCGTCCTTGGAATTGCTCGACCTGCTGATTCGTCTTTCAGCCGACCCTCCCAGACGTCTTTTGGGAGCCCCTGAAAGAAGTCAAAGTATTCGATAGGGGCTTGGCTGCAGATCCTGAAAAGAAGAGCTTACTCTTCAAGAGTAAGCTCTTCTTTTCAGGCGTGAGGGTGATGACTTTAGACACAACCAAGTTGGCTGCGTCTAAAGTCATCACCCTCAGGCTCACGCCTGCGCGTGGCACCGAACTCCATGGGATCGACTTGCGCCGACTGTCTGATGAGCAGAAGGACGAGCTGTATGTCTGATTTCATCGTCGTTGCACAGCGAGATCTTTTTTTCCTCACCGGTTGCACCTGCCTCCTAGGTCACTCCTGGTAGCGGAGCGTGGTGCCGTTTGTAAGTTATATATGCTCCACACCGCAATAACCCCCATTCCGCAAGAGCCAGGTCTGGAAGAAGTCCATGGTTTGTCTTTCTGAGAAAAGCTATCGAAACCGATGATCATACCCTACCTTCCCAGTGGTCTACAGCGACTCGTCCCACCATGCCGACCCCACCTCCTTTTCCAAGCGCTGGCATACAGACGTGTCGTTCGAGCTACAACCGCCCAGCACGACGTCTCTGAAGATGCTCACGGGCCCAGAATCTGGTGGAGACACGCTGTGGAGCTCGGGCTACTCACTCTACTCGTCCCTCAGCCCCGGTCTCCAGACTTACCTCGAGATCCTGTCCGCCGTGCACAGTGCCGTCGATGTGGCTCAAAGCGCACGTGCTATGGGGTCACCCGTCCGTCGCGAGTTGATCGAGACTGCGCACCCTGTCGTACGCGTGCACCCCGCCACAGGTTGGAAGAGCGTCTATGTCAGCCCTGGTGAGTGTACCACCTCATTCCATCCTCTCACTGTTATCTTCATGCATGACAAACGATCGTCGAACCGTTTTTGAATGTTGACCCTTTGACTTGTGTGCTCGTGTCTTACGTTGTTGGGGGCAGGCTGGACGCAGCGAATAATAGGCGTCCCCGAGGCAGAGTCCGATGCGATCCTCGCATTTCTCTATGCCCAAATCGCAGAAAACTATGATTTTCAAATGCGTTACAAATGGGAGCCGAACGACGTCGTGATCTGGGATAACAGAGTAAGCCCGAGTCCTTTCTTCCTCCTCTTCCTTTTTTTCTTCTTTTCGTTGGCGAGCTCAGACTAGGTGTAACTCCTACCATTTTATTTAGGTCGTGACGCACTCGGCCACCTACGACTCTTGGCCCTCTACACGCCATGCGCTTCGCGTGACCCCTCACGGAGAGCGCCCCATCTCGGTGGCAGACTACGAGCGCGCGACTGGTAAGCGTGCGTGCGACTGGTAAGCGTGCGCGCGACTGGTAAGCGTGCGTGCGACTGGTAAGCGTGCGCGCGACTGGTAAGCGTGCGCGCGACTGCCAGCTCGACCTGTTGGAGCGTCGAGGCATCCAGCCTCCTGAGCGGAAGGACCCATCCATGCGACTGATAGCTTAGCCCTGGCTTTAGGAGTTAGTGCTGAAGATCGACAACGCCCTGTTACGATATGATACGGTGACTCGCTCTTGACGCGATACTTTCTTTCTCTATGACACTATGTCTCCAAGTGGACTAGTCGTGACAGGTTTGTTAATCAAATAGGTGACTAAAGTGCTTTTCGGAGCAGTACCTAAGGCCGTAGAAACTATGGGACAGCCTTAATCTCTAGTAGCAGTTCTGCTCCGTATCAAATCTCTCTTCATTGTTCACTATACCCTCGTCTCCGATCCGGTTGTTGCGCCCATTGAGACACGCGTGTACAAGGGCTATACTGTACTGCAGTTGAGGGGTGTGCTGGTCTCGTTTCCCAGCCGTTCATAGAGTGTGTGTGCAGGGAGGTCACGTTGAACCGCCGAGTTGGCTGATGGAGAGGGTGTGAATAGGGATCGGAGACAATCTTGAACGATCTGCATATCGCATGTTTGCCCTCAGGGTACCATCATCCACAAGCGCCAGGGGACGTCGAGGGTGATGATCGTCAGGATAGTGTGTAATCTGCAGGAGAAAAATCAGGCGGGGATCTTTATCCTCAATACCATCGTGGGGGAAAAAACCGCAGTGTTGCTCTCGCTCTGGGTTGGCGGTTATCATTTCAGTGGTCGATAGCGGCGTGCAGCTAGTTGATGCACGAACCCAGGATGAACTGATAAGAGTGATGCAAACGATAATGGTGAAGAAAGGCCAAAACTTGCTTAACTCTTGGCACCCCATGGCGCTGCCGCAAGGTATAGCACAAGGCTCGCACGGTGTTTCAGGTAGGTCATCGGACTGGTTCAGGCGCGATCTCAATTTTCCATCCCGTGGCAATGTTACTGCGCTTCCGTCGCCAACGAGTGATGAGGAGAGCGTCGATGGCCAAAGTTGAATCCCATCGACCCGGAGACCAAGGGCAACAATGCGGCGGTAGTGCGAAGCGCGTGGGGAGAAAAGAGCAGATTATCGTATGCAAGCCGCAGCGATTACAAGGTGTGGAGCGGAGGGGAGAAATGTATTACGATGATAGAGAGAGGTGGGCCGAGGCTAAGAGTGGGGACAGCGGTGGTACTGAGGTTACAGACGTTCTCATAGAATAAGGCAGGAATACCTCACGGTTGACGTAAATATCTCCTATGGCCTTACATTACACGAGCCCAAGTTCACAACACCTTGTACAGCACCCACCTTGGAGTGCTGCACATAAAACGCATTTAGCATGTTCAACGACACAATGAGCTTCTATGGAAATGTGGTTGCCTTGAAACGCAAATAGGTTGAGGAAATGCAGGCAAGTCCCAGAAGTCCTTCACCAACGCGGTACAGGCAGAAAGAGGAGATGGAACCTTGTGGGAAGTGCGTGGGTGCCAGCATGGCTAAAAACCTGGTGGTACAAACGTTGAAACTATCTTCACATTCATCAAAAATACGCACATTCAAGCAGGACATCACTGGTTACTCTCCCAACTCACGGATTATCGATTATCGGCCTTTAGGGTAAATGAACGAGAAAACGGGTAACCCTGGTACCGAAAGCAGTGCGGAGAACAACGTTGGTTTATGTAGCGCCAAGGCGCGGCGCAGATCGTATCGCAAGGAAAGTATCGGATACAGCCTGCTTGGAGAGGGCGAAGTTCACTGTACGTGGGCCTATCGGCAGAGACCAAAATAAAATGAGATGAGACATACCTTTGAAGAATAGAAGGAGGGGCGAGACTCGAGAGCCGAGTTGTGCCTGAATTGATTTACAAATGGAGTCTGGGGAGGATGTGTCAAAAAGATCTTCTTGTCACAAAAACAGAAGGACCTGTGGTCATGATCATGCCGAAACAGGGGGGTTCTGGAAAGATTGAAACAAGGCAACACGGTTGTGGCCCGATTGCCTAGGCAAAAGGCGGAAAGTAGGGGTTGTCATGTTGTTGTTCAGATGGCATGTACCCTGGCTGGCACAGAAGATAAGGAATACCCGCCGCTCCAGTAGTATGGATAAAGGTGGTTATGTAAACTTAATAAAGCTCCAGAAAAACTCACGGTGAAGACAAAGACGCAAGCATGGGGTGCTACGATAGACCCGGAGTCCCGGAGTGAAGGAGCTTTTCTGGACACCATCTTGGATTACGCGAGTAGAGCACATTTGCATTTTTATTTTTATTTCATTTGTATCCCGGAGCATGTATCTAAGACAAAAACCGGTCGGCCGTGGCCTAACAAAACAAGATGGTCATGACAAGGTGAGGGGGGAAAGTGTGTGCGTAAGGTGTGTGGACATATGCCCAGGTCCCTTATTAAAGGAGACAAGCTGGGTGGAGGCTAGTTGTTGTGGTTTCGGGTCTCACGACCAATGCCCTCAAGGGTACATCATGTTATACTATCGTCCCAATACCACCCATCGGTGGTTGGGTCCAACCTGGGCACTCCTGGGAGCCAAGGTGCTCTGGAGGGTTTGTGGGCAGCAGTGGCGCGTTCTAAGAATTTGAAGAGTTGGCGCGCTCCGTCAAGGGAGGCGAAGAGATCCCACATTGATGGGTTAACTTGGCAGTTGTCAATCTGTGCTTCGTCGCGTGCTCTTGAGAAGAGGGAGCAGTCAAATATGATGTGTGTGAGTGTGCGTTCCTCGTAGCTACACTTGCAGATGACATCAAGTGGTTCGAAGTCTTTTTTGAACCGTCTTGTGTACTCAGCTGTAAAGGAATGCCCAACTGCATAACGTAAAGCTGTGCAGAAGGAGGATCTAGATGGCTCATCTTTTATAGCTGCCTTCCAAAGGGGGTGGTTGTTTCCATCCGGTGGTTTCAGGAGAGAAAGTCGGTACGCGTGTGATGTGCGTGGTTTGAGGTGCCACTCCTGTGCCCATTGCTCAAATGCTTCTGCCTGGGTCTTTTGTTTCTGGAAGGTTGCCGACAGCACATTCCTGACTTCTATGTCGTCATCAGAGAGCTGGGCGCATACTTGCTCTGCTCGGAACTTGGCCTGACAGTACCCTCTCAGGCGGGAGTCTGCTGGTGTCCACTCAACTGATATTGAAGCGTCAGCGAAAGAGGAGAATATGATGTTGTTTACGTGCGCGAAGTTCAAGGTGTGCTCTTGAATCGTTCGCGAGTTGTGGTTAGATATTCCTTGTATTGCTGATTGTGACCTTGACAATATTATGAACTTGCGAGCTTCTCCTCCATCCTTGAGATATGACAGAATGGCCCTACTGGCTCACATGATGGATAGCAGTGGCTCATGTATTTGATACTCCATCCGACGCTTAGAGTCTTAAATCATTGATACTCCAGCCGATGTCAGCCAACGCATGAGATTCTTCATGTTTCATACTCCAGCCGACGTCAGCTGAAAAAGCGGGTGGTCCGCCAGCCTGATATGATGGAAAACAATGATTAAGAGTGTGGGTGATATGTAGGATGTACAGGCGGGCCACCCGACTCCAATAAACAACTGAAAATAATACTCCACCTGATGGCAGCTGAAATGGGAGGCCACCCGCCATTGTTATATCAGGAGAAACATTGATTGAAGAGTTTGGATGATATACTGAGTGTCCAGGATGTACAGATGGGCCACCCGATGCACAGATATGATTGGATATGATCAGATCCAAGTACAGGAATTGTAGTAAGTGTTTGAGAGGTCATTGAGCTACGCCTCATGCAAGAGTAGATAGGAATAACTCTGAATCAAGTAGAATGACAAACAGAATGAAAGAAACTATGTTTATGTACCAAGATATAGTTTAAAAAGGTCCAGACTCCCTGTGAAGATGGATACGGACAAATCTGAATCCATTTGACTGCCAAACAGAATGACAGAATGCGCTGATTCACAAAGACATGGATTCAGGTTGGGAACCCTAATTGCAATGATTGATATGGATGCATTTGTACTAATGGGATTGACATACAGAATAAGATATAGTAAGGATATGGACAAAGACATGATTTCAACTGGAGCCCGATTCCTGCAATGATGGATATGGTTGCATGTCAATGCACCTGACTCACATACACAATGATATAATGTGCTTATTTGCCAAGACATGGTGTCGGGTGGGGCGCCCTTTTTGTAATGATGGATATGGATACATGTGAATGAATTGGACTGACAAACAGAGTGAGACATGGTGACCTTATACGCCACAACATAGTTTTGAGTGAGGCACCCTTCCAGCAATGATGGATATGCATACATCTGAATGCTCTTGACTGACATACAGCATAATAGCAGGTACTTATTTAACAGAGCATGGTGTTGGGTGGGTTGCCTTGTTTGCAATCATGGATATAGATGAATCTGAATCAATTTAACTGACATACAGAATGAGACATGGTAAGCTCATGCACTAAGATATAGTCTTGAGTGGAGGACCCTTCCTGCAATGATGGATATGGATACATCCCAAAGCACTTGATGGACATACAGGATGAGAGCATGTACTTACTTCCCAAGACATGGTGGCAGGTGGGCTGCCATCATCGAAATCAATGTGACTGACATACAGGATGGTAAGTCATGCACTGAGACATAGTCTTGAGGGGAGCACCCCTCCTGCAATGATGGATATGCACACATCTCAATGCACTTGACTGACATAAAGGATGAGAGCATGTACTTACTTGCCAAGACATGGTGGTGGGTGGGCCGACCTTTTTGGAATCATAGATATAGATACATCAGAATCAATGTGACTGAGATACAGAATGAGACATGGTAAGCTCATCAAAGATATAGATACATCTGAATCAATTTGACTGATACAGAATGAGAAATAGTAAGCTTATGCACCAAGTCATAGTCTCGAGTGGAGCGCACTTCCTGCAATGATGGATATGGATACATCTCAAAGCACTTGGCTGTCATACGGAATGATAGCATATGTTTATTTACCTTACCATGGTGGCGGGTGGGCCACCCTCTTTGCAATCATAGATATAGATGCATCTGAATCAAGGTGACTGACATACAAAATGGTAAGCTCATGCACTAAAACATAGTCTTGAGTGAAGCACCCTTCCTGAAATGATAGATATGCATACATCTCAAAGCACTTGACTGACAGAGAATGATAGCTTATGCTTATCTACCTTAACATGGTGGTGGGTGGGCCGCCCTCTTTGAAATCATAGATCTGGATACATCTGAATCAAGGTGACTGACATACAGAATGTTAAGATCATGTACTAAGGCATAGTCTTGAGTGAAGCACCCTTCCTACAATGATGGATATGCATACATCTCCAAAGCACTTGACTGACATACAGAATGGTAGCTTATGCTTATCTATGATAACATGGTGGCGGGTGGGCTGCCCTCTTTGCAATCATAGATATAGATACATCTGAATCAATGTGACTGACATACAGAGTGTAAGCTCATGTACTAAGACATATTCTCAAGTGAAGCACCCTTCCTGCAATGATGGATATACATACATCTGAAAGCACTTAACTGACATACAGAATGATAGCTTATGCTTATCTACCTTAACATGGTGGCGGGTGGGCCGCCCTCTTTGCAATCATAGATATAGATACATCTGAATCAAGGTGACTGACATACAGAATGCTAAGATCATGCACTAAGACATAGTCTTGAGTGAGGCACCCTTCCTGCAATGATGGATATACATACATCTGAAAGCACTTGACTGACATACAGAATGATAGCTTATGCTTATCTACCTTAACATGGTGGTGGGTGGGCCGCCCTCTTTGCAATCATAGATATAGATACATCTGAATCAAGGTGACTGACATACAGAATGGTAACCTCATGCACTAAGGCATAGTCTCAAGTGAAGCACCTTTCTTGCAATGATGGATATGGATACATCTCAAAGCACTTGACTGGCATACAGAATGATAGCTTATGCTTATTCACCTTACCGTGGTGGCGGGTGGGCCGCCCTCTTTGAAATGATAGATATAGATACATCTGAATCAATGTGACTGACATACAGAATGGTAACCTCATGCACTAAGACATACTCTCGAGTCAAGCATCCTTCCTGCAATGATGGATATGGATTCATCTTAATGCACCTGACTAGCCTACAGGATGAGAGCATGTACTTACTTGCCAAGACATGGTGGCGGGTGGGCCGCCTTTTTTGGAATCATAGATATAGATCCATCTGAATCAATGTGACTGACACACAGAATGGTAAACTCATGCAGTAAGACATAGTCTTCAGTGATGCACCCATCCTGCAATGATGGATATGCCTACATCTCAATGCACTTGACTGACAAACATGATGAGAGCATGTACTTCCTTGGCTACACATGGTGGCGGGTGGGCTGCCCTTTTTAGAATCATAGATATAGTTACATCTCAAAGCACTTGACTGGCATACATAATGATAACATATGCATATTTACCTTAACAAGGTGGTGGGTGGGCCGCCCTCTTTTAAATCATAGATATAGATACATCTGAATCAATGTGACTGACATACAGAATGGTAAGCTCACACCTAAGACATAATCTCAAGTGAAGCATCCTTTCTGCAACGATGGATATGGATTGAACTTAATGCACTTCACTGACATACAGGATGAGAGCATGTACTTACTTGCCAAGAAATGGTGGCGGGCAGGCCGCCTTTTTGGAATCATAGATATATATACATCTGAATCAATTTGACTGACATACAGAATGAGACATTCTAAGTTTAAGCACAAAGACATAGTCTCGAGTGGAGCACCCTACCTACAATGATGGTCATGGATCATCTCAAAGCACTTGACTGACATTCAGAATGATAGCATATGCATATTTACCTTAACAAGGTGGCGGGTGGGCTGCCCTCTTTGCAATCATAGATAGTTAGATCTGAATCAATTTGACTGACATACATAATGGTAAGCTCATACATTAAGACATAGTCTTGAGTGAACCACCCTTCCTGCAATGATGGATATGCATACATCTCAATGCGCGTTACAGACATGCAGGATGATGGCATATGCTTATTTACCTTAACATGGTGGAGGGTGGACCACCCTCATTGCAATCAAAGATATAGATATATCTGAATCAATGTGACTGACATACAGAATGGTAATATCATGCTCTAAGACATAGTCTCAAGTGAAGCACCCATCCTGCAATGATGGATATGCATACATCTCAATGCACTTTACTGACTGACAGGATGACAGAATGTGCTTACTTGCCAAGACATGGTGGTGGGTGGGGCACCCCTTTTACCATGATAGACATACATACATCTCAATCAATTGGCCTGACATACAGAATGAGACATAGTATGCTCATCCACTGATACATAGATCTGAGTGCACTGCCCATCTCACAATGATAGATATGTACTCCACTGAATCCATTGCATTGCCTTATGGGCTGATAGCATGTGCTTATATGCCAAGGTGTGTGTATCTCAGTCTAAGATTCAGATATATTCATATCTATCATCAAAAGAAGGGTGGTCTGTTCAGGACAACATCTTGCTTCATAAATTTACTAATTCTCATTCTGTATGTCAATCCCATATATTCAGATGTATCCATATGTCTCATTGCAAAAAGGATGCCCCACCTGACACCATGACTTGGTACATTAGCATATGTTATCCTTCTGCAAGACAGTCCAACACATCATGGAAAGCAGTGGCTTATCTATTTCATACTCCATCTGACACTTAGAGTCTTAAATCATTGATACTCCAGCCAAAGTCACCTGTGAAAGTGGGCAGTCCCCCAGCTGTATTTGATGAGAAACAATGATATAACAGTGTGGGTGATATGCAGGATGTACAGGCAGGCCAAACAACACCCATATATGATGTGAAATGATAGTCCAGCTGATGTAGGCTGAAGAAACGGGCCACCCGCCATGATTATTTCATTGAAAACATAGATTGAAGAGTTTGGGTGATATAATAAGTATGTGGGATGTAAAGGCGGGCCACCCGATGTCCATATATGACTTGATATGATCATATCAAAGTAGAGGCATTCTAGGATGTACTCATATACTAAGATATGGCTTTGTCTGATGCACAATTCTTGCAATCATAGATATGGATGCATCTGTATCCATTGCAGTGACATGCAGAGTGATAGCAGGTACTCATTTACCAAGACATGGCTTTACCTGAGGCACCATTCTTGAGATCATGGATATGGATATATCTGAATCAATTGCACTGACTTGAATAGTAAGATATGTACTCAGACATGGTTTCACCTGAGGCACCATACTTGTAATCATAGATATGGATACATCTGTATCCATTGCACTGACATACTGAATGTTAGGATTTACTCATGTACCAAGGCATGGCTTCACCTGGGGAACAATTCTTGCTATCATAGATATGGATACATCTGAAGCCATTGCATTGACTTACAGAATCATAGCATGTACTCATGTACCAAGACATAGCTTCACCTGAGGTCCCATTCTTGCAATCATGGATATGGATACATCTGAAGCCATTGCATTGACTTACAGAATGATGGCATGTACTTATGTACTGAGACATGGCTTTGCTTGAGGCACCATACTTGCAACCATAGATATGGGTACATCTGAATCCATTGTACTGACATAGAGATTGACAGCATGTACTCATGTACTGAGACATGGCTTCACCTGGGGTGCCATACTTGCAAACATAGCTGTGGATACATCTGAATCCATTGCACTGACATACAGATTGATAGCATTTACTCATGTACCAAGACATGGCTTTGTCTTGGGCACCATTCTTGCAATCATAGATATGGATACATCTGAAGCCAATGCATTGACTGAATAAATGATGGCATGTACTCATGTACTGAGCCATGACTTCACCTGAGGCACCATACTTGCCATCATAGATATGGATACATCTGAATCCATTGCACTGACATACTAAATGATAGCATGTACTCATGTACCAAGGCATGGCTTCACCTGGGGCACCTTTTTTGCAATCATGGATAAGCATACTGTCTTAGTCGTTATGTCCTCATTGCAAATAGGGTGGACCATTCAACCCCATGTCTTGGTAGATGATCATACTCTATCTCAATGTGTACATATGTGGAACAGATTGAGATCTACATATAGTTATCATTTCAAGGATGGCAGAACAGGTAAAGCCATGGCTTGATACAGAAGCAAACTGTCTCATTTGTTTTGTACAGACAATGTATGGACATGTAGTCATAACCCTCATGTAATGAAGGTGGACCATTCACATCCATTTCCAGGTAGATGATCATGCTCTATCTCAATGTGTACATACGTGCAATGGATTGAAATCTGCATATAGCTATCATTGCATGGAAGGTGGACAAGGCAAAGCCATGACTTGATGTGTAAGCATACCATCTCAGTCACTAGGGTCCAGAAATGTATGGAGATGTATTCATATGGTATTTATTTCATACCATCACATGTTTATCACATCCCATTTATCATAACATGTCTTGTGTATGTCCACAATCTATGCAGTCTCATTATGTGGTTTGATGTACTGCTCATAACTCCCAAATACTTAACATGGCACCTGTACTTTAATATGATTGGTTCCAGTCACATATGGACGTCGGGTGGCCCACCTGTACATCCTGCATACTTGGTATTACACCCAAACTCTTAAATCAATGTTTTCAGTCAAATAACAATGGCGCACAGCCTGCCTTTTCAGCCAACATCAGCTGAAGTATCATGTCCAGTCATATATGGGCATCGGTGGCCCGCCTGTCCACCCTCCATATCACCCACACTCTTATATCATTGTTCCCATCAAATAAGGCTGGTGGACCGCCCGCTTTTTCAGCTGATGTTGGCTGGAGTATGGAACATGAAGAATCTCAAGCGTTGGCCGACATCAGCTGGAGTATCAATGATCTGAGACTCTAAGCGTCGGTTGGAGTATCAATTATGTAAGCCATGGCTATCCCATGGCTGCAATGATAGCATGAATCTATTTGACATAACATGGTGGCAGATGGGCTGCCATTTTCTGCAATGATAGATATAGATACATCTAAGTCCATTCGACTGACATACAGAAAGAGACATAGTATACTCATGCACCAAGGCATAGTTTGGAGTGGAGCACTCTTATTGCAATGATGTAGATGGATTCACCTCAATGCTCTGGACTTACATACAGAATGATAGTGTGTACTTATTTGACATACCATCTTGATGGTCAGGGCACCAGGTAGAGCAACTTGCTTGCAAAGATTGATATGAATACATCTCAATCTACTTGACTGACATGCATAATGATAGCATGGATGTATTTGACATAACATGGTGGCAGGTGGGCTGCCATTTCTGCAATGATATATATAGATAATTGCACTGACCCATGGATTGACAGGATGTACTCATGTCCCAAGACATGGCTTCTCCTGGGTGCCATACTTACAATCATAGATATGGATACATCTGAATCCATTGCACTGACATACTGAATTCTAGCATGTACTCATGTATCAAGGCATTGCTGCGCCTGGGGCACCATTCTTACAATTATGGATAAGCATACTTTCTCAGTTGTTATGTCCTCATGGAAATGAGGGTGGACCATTCAACTCAATGTGCTGGTAGATGATCATATTCCATCTCAATGTGTACATCTTTGCAATTGATTAACATCTTCTTATAGCTATTATTGCAAGCCTGGTGGACCAGGCAAAGCTTTTGCTTGATTCAGAATGATAAGTGTCTCATTCGTTATGTCCCCAATGCAATGAAGATGAACCATTCAACTCCATATCCTGGTAAATGATCATAATCTATCCCAAGATGTACATATGTGCAATTGATTAAGTACTACCTATAGCCCTCATTGCAAGCCTGGCGGACCAGGCAAAGCTTTCGCTTGATTCAGAATAATAATGGTCTCAGTCATTATGCCCCCAATACAATGAGGATGGACCATTCAACTGCATATCCTAGTAGATGATCATGCTCTATGTGAATGTGTGCATCTGTGCAATTGATTGACATCTACTTATAGCCATCATTGAAGGCTGGCGGACCAGCCGACGCATGGGGATGATACATATGTATAACCATCTCAGTCATTATGTCCCTTTACAATGAAGGTGGATCAATGGACTCCATTACCTAGTAGATGATCATGCTCTATCTGAATGTGTGCATGTGTGCAATTGATTGACATCTACCTATAGCTATCACTGCAAGCCTGGTGGACCAGGCAAAGCTTTCGCTTGATTCAGAATGATAAGTGTCTTATTCATTATGTTCCCAATGCAATGAGGATGGACCATCCGACTCCATATCCTGGTAGATAATCATATTCCATCCCAATATGTACATATGTGCAATTGATTGAGAACTACCTATAGCCCTCATTGCAAGCCTGGCGGACCAGGCGAAGCTTTTGCTTGATTCAGAATGATAACGGTCTCAGTCATTATGCCCCCAATGCAATGAAAATGGACCATTCAACTCCATATCCTGGTAGATGATCATATTCTATCCCAATATGTACATATGTGCAATTGATTAAGAACTACCTATAGCCCTCATTGCAAGCCTGGCGGACCAGGAAAAGCTTTCGCTTGATTCAGAATAATAACGGTCTCAGTCATTATGCCCCCAATACAATGAGGATGGACCATTCAACTGCATATCCTAGTAGATGGTCATGCTCTATGTGAATGTGTGCATCTGTGCAATTGATTGAGAACTACCTATAGCCCTCATTGCAAGCCTGGCAGACCAGGTGTAGCCATGGCTTGATTCATAATGACAACTGCCTCAGTCATTATGTCCCCATTGCAATGAGGGTGGACTATTCAACTGCACATCCTAGTAGATGGTCATGCTCTATCTGAATGTGTACATGTGTGCAACTGATGAACATCTACCTATAGCTATCTTTGCAGGACTGGCAGACCAGGTGAAGCTTTCGCTTGATTCATAATGATAGCTGTCTCACTTGTTATGTCCTCAATGCAATAAGGATGGGCCATCCAACTCCATGTCCTAGTAGATGATCATGCTCTATGTGAATGTGTGCATCTGTGCAATTGATTGACATCTACTTATAGCCATCATTGAAGGCTGGCGGACCAGCTGACACATGGGGATGATACATATGTATAACCATCTCAGTCATTATGTCCCTTTACAATGAAGGTGGACCGATGGACTCCATTACCTAGTAGATGATCATGCTCTATCTGAATGTGTGCATGTGTGCAATTGATTGACATCTACCTATAGCTATCACTGCAAGCCTGGCGGACCAGGCGAAGCTTTCGCTTGATTCAGAATGATAACGGTCTCAGTTGTTATGCCCCCAATGCAATGAGGATGGGCCATTCAACTCCATGTCCTAGTAGATGATCATGCTCTATGTGAATGTGTGCATCTGTGCAATTGATTGACATCTACTTATAGCCATCATTGAAGGCTGGCGGACCAGCTGACACATGGGGATGATAGATATGTATAACCATCTCAGTCATTATGTCCCTTTACAATGAAGGTGGACCAATGGACTCCATTACCTAGTAGATGATCACGCTCTATGTGAATGTGTGCATGTGTGCATTTGATTGACATCTACCTATAGCTATCACTGCAAGCCTGGCGGACCAGGCAAAGCTTTCACTTGATTCAGAATGATAAGTGTCTCATTTGTTATGTCCCCAATGCAATGAGGATGGACCATCCAACTCCATATCCTGGTAGATAATCATATTCTATCCCAATATGTACATATGTGCAATTGATTAAGAACTACTTATAGCCCTCATTGCAAGCCTGGCGGACCAGGCGAAGCTTTTGCTTGATTCAGAATGATAACGGTCTCAGTCGTTATGCCCCCAATGCAATGAGGATAGGCCACTCAACTCCATGTCCTAGTAGATGATCATATTCTATCCCAATATGTACATATGTGCAATTGGTTAAGACCTTCCTATAGCCCTCATTGCAAGCCTGGCGGACCAGCCGACGCATGGGGATGATACATATGTATAACCATCTCAGTCATTATGTCCCTTTACAATGAAGGTGGATCAATGGACTCCATTACCTAGTAGATGATCATACTCTATCTGAATGTGTGCATGTGTGCAATTGATTGACATCTACCTATAGCTATCACTGCAAGCCTGGTGGACCAGGCAAAGCTTTCGCTTGATTCAGAATGATAAGTGTCTTATTCATTATGTTCCCAATGCAATGAGGATGGACCATCCAACTCCATATCCTGGTAGATAATCATATTCCATCCCAATATGTACATATGTGCAATTGATTAAGAACTACCTATAGCCCTCATTGCAAGCCTGGCGGACCAGGTGAAGCTTTTGCTTGATTCAGAATGATAATGGTCTCAGTCATTATGCCCCCAATGCAATAAAAATGGACCATTCAACTGCAAATCCTAGTAGATGGTCATGCTCTATCTAAATGTGTACATATGTGCAATTGATTAAGACCTATCTATAGCCCTCATTGCAAGCCTGGCGGACCAGGCATAGCAATGGCCTGATTCATAATGACAACTGCCTCAGTTGTCATGTCCCAATTGCAATGAGGGTGAACTATTCAACTCCATATCCTGGTAGATGATTGTATTCTATCTGAATGTGTACATCTATGCAATTGATTAAGAACTACCTATAGCCATCATTGCAAGCCTGGCAGACCAGGCGAAGCTTTCACTTGATTCAGAATGATAATGGTCTCATTTGTTATGTCCCCAATGCAATGAGGAAGGACCATTGAACTGCATATCCTAATAGATGGTCATGCTCTATTTGAATGTGTACATGTGTGCAATTGATTGACATCTTCCTATAGCCATCATCACAAGCCTGGCAGACCAGGCGAAGTTTTCGCTTGATTCATAATGATAACCATCTCAGTTGTTATGTCCCCAATGCAATGAGGATGGACCATTCAACTCCATATCCTGGTAGATTGTCATGCTCTATCTAAATGTGTACATATGTGCAATTGATTGACATCTTCCTATAGCTGTCATTGGAAGCCTGGCGGACCAGGTGAAGTTTTCGCTTGATTCATAATGGTAACCATCTCAGTTGTTATGTCCCCAATGCAATGAGGATGGACCATTCAACTCCATATCCTGGTAGATGATCATATTCTATCCTAATATGTACATATGTGCAATTGGTTAAGACCTTTCTATAGCCCTCATTGCAAGCCTGGCGGACCAGGCATAGCCATGGCTTGATTCATAATGACAACTGCCTCAGTCGTTATGTCCCCATTGCAATGAGGGTGGACTATTCAACTGCATATCCAAGTAGATGGTCATGCTCTATCTGAATGTGTACATGTGTGCAATTGATGGACATCTACCTATAGCTATCATTGCAAGCCTGGCAGACTAGGCGAAGCCTTCACTTGATTCATAATGATAACTGTCTTATTTGTTATATCCCCGATGCAATGAGGATGGACCATTCATCTCCATATCCTGGTAGATGATCATATTCTATCCCAATATGTACATATGTGCAATTGATTAACATCTTCCTATAGCTATCATTGCAAGCCTGGCGGACCAGGTGAAGCTTTCGCTTGATTCAGAATGATAACCATCTCAGTTGTTATGTCCCCAATGCAATGAGGATGGACCATTCAACTCCATATCCTGGTAGATGGTCATGCTCTATCTCAATGTGTACATATGTGCAATTGATTGAGATCTACACACAGCTATTATTGCATGGATGGCAGACAAGGTGAAGACATGACTTGATGCATAAGCATACCATCTCAGTAGCTCAGTTCCAGAAATGTATGGAGATGTATCCACATGGTATCTATTTTATACTATCACATGTTCATCACATCCCATTCATCATAACATGTCTTGTGTATGTCCACAACCTATGCAGTCTCATTATATAGTTTGACGTACTGCTCAAACCTCTAAAATCCTTGACAAAGCACCTGTCCTGTAATATGGTTATTTCCAGTCTTGTATGGATGTCGGGTGGCCCACCTGTACATCCTGCCTGCTTTGTTTTACCCCCAAACTCTTAAATCAATATTTTCAGTCATATATTAATGGTGTGTGGCCTGCTTTTTCAGCCTACATTAGCTGAAGTATCATGTCCAGTCATATATGGGCATCGGGTGGGCCGCCCTTCCATCCTCCATATCACCCACACTTTTATATCATTGTTTCACATCAAATAAGGCTGGCAGACCGCCCGCTTTTTCAGCCGACGTTGGCTGGAGTATGAAACATGAAGAATCTCACGCGTCGGCCGACGTTGGCTGGAGTATCAATGATTTAAGACTCTAAGCGTCGGTTGGAGTATTAATTATGTAAGCCATGGCTATCCCATGGCTGACTGGCTAGGGAGATGCCAAAGGCGTCCACGTCGTATTGACTGACTCCTTCACCTAGTTCGTATGCCTGGTCGTGGCACTGGCTTTCCCGGGGTTGACTCCAGGTGCATGGAATCACTGCCGCTGCAGCTCCCACTATCTTGCAGTCACGTCTACCCTTGTTAGTGATCACCCCTACTATGTGAACGAGCGTGGTGGTGGGGTCCTGTTCTTCTGTGATCATTCGAATGACCGCTCGGCGCCCGTCATGGGAGAGGTTGGGTCTGGATCTGAAGGTCAGTCGTTCTCCCCAATTGGGTGCTTCCCATGGGGTTACCGCGAGCTCATTGCACCTGGGCCCGTTTGCTGGTACTAGTGACACAAGGGCTTCCAGGGGAGTGGGCTTGGTTCTGGGGCGTGTCCCGGCTCTTGTTGGTGGGACTGGGTAGGGAAGGTCGTCCTGGCTGGGGGTGTGCCAGTCCGCTCCTAGTCGGCAGAGGAGCTGAGATTGTTTGGGGAGTCTATATAGTCGGAGCGCAGAGGTTTTAGTCAGCATTTTGAGTCGGATGTGCATAGGAAAAACCCGGAGGTGCTCATGGAGCACTTCTTGTGGTGCCGACCGGAATGCCCCGGCAATGATCTTTACTCCTTCGTTTTGGACTGCTTGCAATTTCTTGACAAGGGTTTTTTGTTTTCCTGTGAACCAGAGTTGGCATCTGTATGTGAGCACTGGGAGACACACCGCGTTGTAAACCAGTCTCCAATTGGCTGCGGATAGCCCTCGGACCGAGTTTCCTAGGAGCTGTAGTGCCTTTAGTGATGCTCTAGCTCTATTGCACATGATGTTAACGTGTGTTGTCCAATCGAGCTTGTGGTTGATGAAGAATCCGAGGTAGCGTACTGTATCAGATGCCTTGACTACGTAGTAGGAGTTGATTTCTGGGTCGGGAAGGAGGATCTGGGAGGGGGGGAGAATTACATTTTGGCTTCCTGGTTTCCTAAAGAAAATGACTTCCATCTTATCAGGCTCGATAGCGAGTCCTGCTCGCGTAAGCCAGTCCCTGTGTTACGTGCGTGTTGCACGTGAGCCTGACTTAGGCAGCAAGGAAGCGAACGCGATGACTTAGCAAATCCTCAAGCACGTAGGCTGAGTAATCGTCTCAACGCGCGAAGGCGGAGTCTGAACATTCCACCAAATACCAGTGTATTGGTATTCGGACTTTGCTTGTCTCCTAGCTTCTACAGCCGAGGGCTGATAGAGAGAATGAAGCCGAGAACCGATCGATTGGAAAGAGAGGAGTGTACAAGAAATCCAAGCTGTTGACTACAGATGTCGACAGCTTCCTTATAACGGTCCACTCCCATTAGTGGTACCGCCACTACTGGTACTATCAGTCATGCTACTACTACCATCAGTCATCGTACAGTAAGCGCGTCAGTCAGCACGTCAGTCATCAATCCGTATCGTACATGAGTAAGTCCGTTCCTTGGATAGGTA
Source organism: Lactarius quietus (assembly GCA_015025155.1). NCBI lineage: Eukaryota > Fungi > Basidiomycota > Agaricomycetes > Russulales > Russulaceae > Lactarius > Lactarius quietus. Next base: position 46,600 of record WITN01000580.1, read on the forward strand.
AGCTTCAGGAGCGACTCGTCATCCTGCTTACCACTCGCGCCGTTACATCACCCCCTTCACAAGGGTGAGCGCCCACGCTCAACTACCCAATTGGTCACCGTTGTGAGTCCGACGTCCGTCTCATGCTCATCCCATACCCTCCTGAGGGCATGCGCTCGCCCTAGTCTTGTTGCCGAATGCTGCGCCCGGTCGACATGGACGTAGATATCGTCCTCGAGTTTTTTGATTGCTGCTTCGAGCTCCGCGACGACCTCCATGGATGCGCGGTAGCACCTCACTTCGGCTTGGAGGGATATGTCTCCCACCCTGGCGAGGGCTTCATCTACCTGGTGCTTTCCACGGAAGTCAGTGCGGAAGTACTGTAGTTCATCTCTGGAATACTCAGCAGTGGGGCCCATGTCTCTGCATGGTTCGGCGTGTATGTCGGCTCGGTAGATGGGCGAATACCTCCCCATCGTCCCAAACACCTCCGGGTTATCAAGCATCCGGACCCGCACGTACTTCGCGGGGATGCATCGTCCGTCGTGCTCGATTACCATCGGTGTAACGGAAGGGCTATTTGCGCAGCGCCTAACGAAACCTTCTGTACCATCTTGACCACCAGTACAGGACACGTTGACCTTGACGAGGACCGACGCTAGCGAGGTGACGTCTCAACTAGCACAGTGAACAAGAGAGACCCAAAGAAGGGCTCTATAGATAGGCCACACTTAAGGGCACACGACGCAGAAGAAAGGAGTGTTGGCTTGACAATTAACAGGGAACTACCTATGACCGCAGGTAGCTATGAGAATATCAAGCTAAGGACTCTACCGTCCCTAGCTACAACTTATATACTGCACAAGAGCTGGGTTTCAACCTAAGCCCTCAGCGATGACTACTATAATATGTGTCCGCCTTAGTAAGTATGAGTAAGTCTTCATAGCAATTACTAAGTCCCTGAATAAGTCCCTCAGTCAGCCGTCAGTAATGCCTCAGTAAGCATACTCCTCGGCGCTAGTACGAGCGCCCTCTGACTGATCCATCCAGAACACCTTCCAAAAGGGGATCAACCCTCGGCCCGCTGGAATCCGTCCCAACATCAAGCCTTTGGGCTTACACCACGCGATCTTTCAGCGTCCCTTCCATGCCTTCGTCGGCCTGCGCGCATCCTGGTCCTGATGCGGCGAGTGTCACGTGACCGCCATGGGCGATACGTAACAATCGGCACCCAATTCATCCCGTTGTTGAGGATGAATCCGCCTGGGGTAGGCGATATGGCACGGAGAGGGATCCATGTTGCATGCGTTTGGCGCGTAGTGACTGGTGAGGGATCGCGTGCTTCCCGATAGGGGGGTAAGCCCTGGGCCTTGTATCCCGTTTCGGCCGTTGGTCCGTAGACAACAGCAGTTGCAGGTGGTTGTGACGCCTCATCACGGGTTTCGCCGGTAAGGACTCGGACTTGGAAGGGAGGTACAGGGACGGGAGCGCAGTGGCAATAATTTGGGGGGTTGTCGCACTGGATGCAGACAACCCGGGCAGCGTGGTAGGACTCATCACTGGTGTCGTCCTCTTCTTCACTGTGGGTGTCGTGGTAGGTGTTGTTGTTGTTGTCATCGCTGTCCTCGTCGTCGCTGCTAATGTAGTCGACAGCGGTGGTCGATGTGTTAGCGGTGGAGGGCTGCAGGATGCTTGCCTCATCAACAGCCGTATCCTCATCCTCCTCTCCGCTGCCGTCCTCTTCACTACCTGATCCTGTCTCCACGCTGTCATTACCTCCTTCAAGAGGCCATATTCCGCCCTCATCTTCCTCCACTCGGCCGCTTGCGGGTGTGGGGAATCGCCTGCGAGCCTCGGCCAGGTCTCGGGTGGCTTGATCATTGGTGTCTGCTGCTGCTCAGACGTGCTCAAAGGCTGAGCAATACTGGTCATCGACGTTGTTATTGTCGTCGTAGGTGGTGAGGGTGTTAACCTCGGGAAGCTCAAATTGGACGACGGTGAGTGGGACATGAGACATTTCAGTGGGGACTGATGAAGTTAGTCGTCCCATAGCCCCTGCTTTTATGTGAATTTCAGCTTGTGGGTTAGACTGTTTAAACTTCCTTATCTCTTCGTCCGCATGGACATCGTTCCATGGGACCCACTGGTTGTCCGAGTCGGCGTAGCCTTTCCACTTGATCAGGTATTGTAGTTTGCGCCCGCGCCCATATCTTCTTGAGTCCAGTACTTTTTCGACCTTGTATTCTTCCACGTCTCCTACCAATTCTGGTGGTGGGCGTTGATAGTTTACGCCATGAGTCGGTGTTTCTTTGTAAGGGGTAAGGAGATCTGTGTGGAAGACATCATGGATGCTCCACTGTGTGGGAAGTTCAAGTCGATAGTTAACAGGAGACATCACCTGGACAACCCGAAACGGTCCATGTCTTCTGGGCGCAAGCTTTGTGGTTGGCTGGTTGGTTCGCAGGTGACGTCCATCAAGCCAGACCCTGTCCCCTATTTGATATTTTGGGGTGTCACGATGTTTGATCCATGACTGTTGTGCACGGCGCATCTGTTCTTGCGCCTGATTTCTTATCTCCTTTAATTGTTCTAGTCAAGCTCCGACCCGTGGTATTGGTGATTTCTTATCGGTCCAGTTAGTAAGAGGGTGATAGCCCATTAGTAATCTGAACGGAGTTTCGCATGTAGACTCATTGGTCCAATTGTTGTGTGCAAATTCCGCGAGTGCTAGGTAGTCGGCCCAGTTGTTCTGGCATTCGTTGGTCCAAAATCTGAGGTATTGTTCCAACCACTGGTTGGTTCGCTCTGATTGTCCGTCTGTTCGTGGATGGTAGGCCGTTGAGATGTTTTGTTGTATCCCCAGGACTCGACATAGCTCTCTTGTGAATTTTGATGCGAATCGGGGATCCCTGTCGCTGATGATTTTCGATGGCAGTCCAAATCGCGCGACGACGTGTTTGGCGTAAAGCGTTGCGGTTTCTTCGCCTGATATTTCTTCCCTACATGGTATGAATATGGACACTTTCGAGCAGTCGTGATCAGTGACCGTGAGTATGGAGTCGTACCCCCGTGATACCAGGAGTTTGGTGATAAAGTCTAGCGCGACCACTTCGAATGGCGTCGCTTCTGGTTTTGGGAATATCGGTTGCAATGGCGCTCTTGTTTTCTGTGTATTGACCTTGCATTGCTGACACTCGGCGCATCCGTGAATGTACTCGGCGATGTCGCGCTTCATCGTGGGCCACCAGTAGTGGCGCTCTACTAGCTGTGTCGTTCGGTTTATTCCTGGATGGCCATGAATAGGGGGTTATGATGTGTGGAGATTACTTCTCTGATCTCCTCCATTGTCCCCGTTACAACGAGTCTTTGCCCTTGGTACCACCAGAGCCCATTTACTTTTGTTAGTTTGTGGGGGTCCACCCACTTGCGTATTCTTTGCTCATCTTGTTGTGGGGTGATCACGGTAGTTCGTACGAATACTTCATTTGGCAGTACAACGACGTCCTCGTTGTCTTTTTCTCCTTGGTCATAGTCAGGTCGTCGAGACAGGGCATTGGCTTGTCCATTAGCTGTTCCCTTGACGTGGTGTATTTCGAAGTTGTACTCTGCTAGCTCCAGTACTTCCCTTGCGATGCGTCGACTAATTTTCTGGGGGTCTCGCCAGTATCGAAGGTTAAGATGGTCCGAGAAGATGTGTACTTTATGCGGGGACCCTGCTAGTAGGTGTCTCCAGTTCCGCAACGCCTTCACGATGGCCAGTAGTTCGAGGTTATAGATATCGTAATTGCGCTCGGCTGCGTTGAGTGTCGCCGAGTAGTATCCCACGGGATGTCGTTTTCCATCCGCTTTCTTCTGCAGTAGTACCGCTCCAACTGCGAAGCCTGATGCATCGACTTCTAGGTCGAACTGTTGGGTCTGATCGGCGTGTGCGAGAATGGGTTCCATGGTGACCCGTTGTTTGAGCGTGTCAAACGCTTTCTGTTGTCTTGTGCCCCATTGCCATGGTTCGTCTTTGCGTGTTAGCTCGTTTAGTGGTTTGGCAATGGTGGCAAAACCTCTGATGAACTGCCGATAAAAGTTACAGAAACCAAGAAATGAGCGTACGTCCTTCACTGAAGATGGTGACTGCCAGTTGCGAACACCCGAAATTTTGACGGGGTCCATGCGTGTTACCCCCTCTTCAAGGATTACCCCCAGGTAATCAATACTGGGAGCGTTGAAGACACATTTTTCTGGTTTGAAAAAGAGGTCGTGTTCTTGTGCTACCGTTAGGACGTCGCAGACCGCTTCTTGGTGTTTTTGGAGCGAGAGAGGTTGTTGTTTTGTTGCTATTGCGATATCGTCCATGTAGACCCAAATTGTGGTCCCCTTGGACTTGTGTTTTGCTATTGTTGGTCGGCAGATTTCGTTCATAAAACTTTGAAATGTGGCTGGTGAGTTACACAGGCCAAAGTACATTACGGTGGGTTCAAAGAGTCCGCGACATGTTTTGAACGCGGCTTTGTGCACGTCCCCTTCTTTGATTCGTATGTTGTTATATCCTTGTCTGACATCCAGTTTGCTGAATATTTGTGCTCCTCCGAGATCCCTGATTAGATCGTCAATGAGGGGGAGTGGATATTGATTGCATATTGTCCATTTGTTTATGTTCCGGTAGTCCTGTACCGGTCGTAGCTTACCGTCCTTCTTTTTGATGAAGAAAAATGATGATGCATATGGGGATTTTGAGGGACGGATGTATCCCTTCTCTACTTGTTCATCAATGAAATCATCGAGCGCGGCGTCTTCAACCCTTGTCATCGGGTATACTTTGCAGTCGATTACGTCTGGTACCCCTTTTTTGAACTCAATCGCGTGATCGTAACTTCGTTTTGGGGGAAACCTCTTTGCTTCTTCCTTGCTGAATACCTTCTTGAATTGTTGGTATTCTTTTGGTATACCGACTTCCTCGGTGTATTGTTTAGCGTCGACTGCGAGTTCGACCGCTGATCGTCGTCCATGTACTTGCTCTTCTAGTGTTATCACTATTTGTTCCTTTGTTTCTTTGGTGAACGTTCGTGATACTTTTGCATCGTGTATTTCTTCTTTGAGCAACCTTGCCAGGACTGCTCTTTTGTCGTTTGGGTTGACTGATCGTAGTACTATGGGGAGTTGTTTTTCGTCGATGGTGGTGTGGTGCCAACTGAACCTTGGTTCGTAGGTTGCGAGCCAAGGATATCCCAGCAGTATATCTTCCCTGCCAATGTCAGTGACAAGGAAGCGCATTTCTCTTTGAACCCCTCCTGTTTCCACGTTAAGCATGAGGTAGTGCGTGATCTGCCCCGCTTTATTAGTGGTATCGTCAATGTTGTAGATATTTTTTGGCTTATCTAATGCCCGTTGTCCCAAACCCATTCTTTTAACGAATTGTGGATGGATGAAGTTATCGGTGGCTCCTGAGTCCACTAACGCTTTGATGTCGGCCATATTGTAACTTGCGCGAATTGATACTGGTACTCTCATAGAACAGTAGCGCATAATATACACGGAGTTACAACGTATTGCCCTTACCCAGGCCGATGGGTTCAGGCGTTTCCAAAATCCTGTCCCATCAATTGTTGTAGGACTAGGTCTTTTACTTCCTCGTCATCTCCGGCGACTCCTCGTAGCCATTCCGCTGCCTTTTCTTCTTTAGTTGGCGCGGTCTCAGTGGTGCGTGTCTGCGTATCGCAGCGTCTTCAGGGTTGCCTGCAATCGCGACTGATGTGTCCCATCTTCTGGCAGTTATAGCACTGCATTTGACTGTGGTCCCGTTTGAACTGTTTCTGCATGAATCCGCCTCGTGGTGGAAATGGTGGACGGGGCGGTGGATTGTCGTTTCGTTTGTAGTTCTGGAGCATGTCTTCTGCTCCAGCCAGTCGTCCTCTTACTCGATCTGCAGAGGTGTCCATTCGGTCATCATTGAGTGGTGCTAGCAACTTAGCTAGCGCTCCTGGGGCTCGTCCTGGTTTAAAGGCGTTGAGGTTTCCTCTAACCGTTTGCATATGAATCCATTTTTGTTGCCTTTTCAAGGCAGATTCTCTCCATTCTTCGTAGTTTCGGGGATCATCATGTTGATACATGGTTTCGTATAGGGCCCGCGGTAATCCTCTTGTAAAGTACTTGAGTGTTTGTTCCGCATTGATGTTGTATCCCGCGTGTCGAACAAGTTGTTCGAACAAGGCGATGTAGTTGTCGATTTTTCCATCCTTCATATGTATACCGGCATCGAGTTGTGCTGCGCTCGTTCTTTGCTGAGGACATCACCGAACTGCTTTGGAAGGCATGGAGTAGGTTTCCCATAGCTATTGTCAAATTGGTTGTCCCTGTCGCCACTTCATTGACGAGCCATCGACTCGCGGATATGACCATTGGTTAACCGTATTCCCTGGATTATGTGAGGAATAAATAGCTTTCTGATATTTATTCAGCATGCTGAATGGTTGGCGTGACTCCTGCGTAACCTCTCATTGGAGGATGAAGGCTTCGGCTTGTGACCTGCTTCTGTGAACGTTGGTGGTGGTTACCGTGAATTATCATTTCCCTTGAGGCACGTTAGTGCCACTGCTGGCCTGCTAGAGGTGGTCCTCTCCTGGTGGTCCTCCTCCTGGCGGTCCTCCTCTTGTGGCTCCTGCGGTCCTCCTTGGCGGTCCTCCACCTGGTGGTCCTCCTCCGGGCGGTCCTCCTCCTGGTCGACGTAATGGTGGAAATGGTCTATTGTCGGGTGATGGTATTCTGTTCCGGTCGATGCGGAATTCATAGAACATATTCTGTTCATCTGTGTTGCTTGGTGCATCGGGGATGTCTGGCCCATTGCTCGATTGACGGCTTGCATATCTTCTGGTTGTATTGTTTGAACGTGGCCAGTTTGCTCGTTTATGACGAGCTGGGGTGGTGATACTTCTGTCTGAGTCGTCATGTAGCTGTATGGTAGTCCCTGATTGGTTCGGGGATGTGTAACTCAGCTGTTTGCGCAGCGAGTGCGTCTACTTCCGGTGAATGCACCGCGATATTCTCTGGTTTTTCTTGTGCGTCTGACTGGGTTGGAGGTCGCTCACTAGTGTCGCTAGTGGCCGCTGGTGTGTGCGATCGTAATTGTAATTCAGTTTGGGGTGGTGTGGTTTCGAGGTTTAGCTCTTCTTGTCCGTCAATTGCTCCTTGTTGATCCACTGGTCGTGCGTCTGTTAGTGGAATGTTGATGTGTAGGTCGTCGGCTGCTGGTCGCGTTGCTTCGAAATAGTTGTTTGTGTTGCTCCACCTAAGTTCACCCAGCAGCAATGCTCTCGGTTAAAGACAACGGGGTGGTATTGTTGTGCAGTTGCTGCCTCTGCGTAGTACCCTGTATTGTTTTCGTCGCTCCTTCGTGTGTCTGGTACATGTCGCCACCTGACTCGACCGATGATATATCGACTAGGTGCGTCTCGTTCTCTTGACTCGATTTGGTAGGGCTGAAAGTCCCACCCGTCTTTGGTGTTGATAGTTGCCACGGCGTTCGTTGTAGTAGAGCTTGGATTTAATGTTACGTGCGGGTTGCACATGAGCCTGACGTAGGCACGTAATGTGAACGTGGTGACTTAGCGAATCCTAGACTCAAGCGCTAAGGCTGAGTAATCGTCTCAACGCGTGAAGGCAGAGTTGGGATGTTTCCTCCAAATACCACTAGATTGGTATTTGGACCTTTCTTGTTTTTCAACGTCTACAGTTGAGGACTGACAGAGAGTGAAGCCAAGAGCCGATTGATTGAGAAGAGCGAAGTGTACAAGAAATCCAAGCTGTCGACTACATCAGTCGACAGCTTCCTTATAACGGTCCACTCTCATCAGTGGTACCGCCACTACTAGTAATATCAGTCACGCTACTACTGCTATCAGTCATCATACAGTAAGTGCGTCAGTCATCGTACAGTAAGCGCGTCAGTCAGCACATCAGTCATCGTTCCGTATAGTACATGAGTAAGTCTGTTCCTTTGGATAGGTAAGCTTCAGGAGCGACTCGTCATCCTGCTTACCACTCGTGTCGTTACACTGTGTATCCAGAGTTGCCCTTCGATTGGCTGACTATCGAGCTGTTGGAATATACTGACACTGGGAACCCAACAGGACTGGATTGGGCCAGGGGTCCTGGCTGACGCACCCACTTTGCACAGGGAGCTAGTGCACCCTCCAACAATTTTTGGAAATCCCTTGGCCTTTGACCACTACGATACGCAGCAAATCAACTATCCCATGTTTTCCCCATTTCTAAGTTACCTTCATCAGATCAAGCGTGACACACTAAGCCTGAAGTCACAAGGGCAAAGCATGATAACCCCTTGTATGCATTATCTCAATTCTGACTGTTCTAACCATTCATTTCTATCCAAATCACTTTCTGTTGCCCCCCATGATCCATCACTACCATATTCCATCTCAACATGACATCCATGACCCTGTTGTAATGATATGCATTGGTTACAGGACTGATATCATATGCTTCTTTCTATTCTACCTACAAACTATTTACCCAGACTAAGTAGTATAAAATGTACCCTGGAGGCGCTCAAATACTACACCCAAGTTGTTCTTGACATTGTCCAAATCTCCCTTGTCGCACTATCTATCTCAAAACCTCTTATCTTTCATCTCATGTTTTTACAGACTGCATGTCACAATCCATGACACGTGACCCCTTTTCAGTGAAATTGACTCTATGAGCCTGTCTTCACACAGCCCTAGTTTCTAGGAAGAGTACTAGTGGGATCACTCTGTGTATTTGCTATTTTTTTATTTTTTTTTTTGAATTAAATTTATATCCTGGAGCAGTACATAATACAAAGCTGTCACGCGACTCATGGTCGGTATTTAAAAGGAGTCGTAAGCAAACTAGCCCTTAGAAAGGCGATAAGATATAGATGTGCACCCACCCAGTGGAAGCGTAAGTAAAGTCAAAGGAATGACAAGAACAAGAGGTATGACATGTCCAAGATAGAAAAAGAGGGCATGCAAAAGAAGTTGTACAAAGGTGAACCTCAAGACTTACCCAGCAAGGGACATCGTCCAAGTGGTTGGTTTGATGTGGTCAAAATTAGCCTGGTCAGGGGGATGTGTAGTGAAGTCCCGAGCGGAGAGGAAGAAGTTGTGAAACAACGACTCCAGTTCTGTAGCTGGGCGAACGGGACCCAACTCCCAGGGGGTGCTCGCTGTCAAGGACTGGCCCCCCAGAGGGGGTGCTCGCTATCCTCGACCGGCCCTCCCCTGGTATGGTCCGTCGGTGTTTGGAGGAACTGTTGATGAGCTCCTCATTAGGCTTAAATGCTGCCCTAGACAGGTGGAGGAAGTCAAAGAACCTCCACACAGGGCGGCATTAGTCCCCATAAGGTCTTGTGGGGAAAAACTGGACCACTACGCATGTCCTGCAGCAATGGCCCTGGCATCCCGGAACCGGGGGCAGTCATAGATGAGATGGAACCACGAGCGGTCGTCAAACCCGCACTCGCAGTATCGCTCATCAGGGGGGATGTCGGGTCGGAACCGTTTGGTG